>JAFFST010047733.1:252576-269724 GCA_022414735.1 Noturus placidus
TGACAAACATGCAAAGGAACAGGAAATGAGGAAGGGGGCAAACACTTTTTCACACCACTGTACATATGCAAGAGTCATCGAGGAAACAGATATATTACTTTCTACAGGCCTGAGTTGTAATGTCAAGAAATTGTTTTGTAAATAATTAAACATATCGATAGAAATTCATCTATACATACAAAAAATATATTTGGTAATAGTTTGACAGAATGCCTGTTTGTTTTTTTTTTTTTTTTTTTTTTTTTTTACATTGGATATGATCTGTCTTTAAAACGTATTTAGATATTTAAGGGCGGCAGTGGCTCAGTCGGTAGAGCGGGTTGTCCACTAATCCACTAACCGTGGGGTTGGCGGTTCGAATCCCGGCCCGGGTGATCACATGCCGAAGTGTCCTTGGGCAAGACACTGAACCCTAAGTTGCCCCGATGGCAAGCTAGCACCTTGCATGTCAGCTCAGCTACCATTGGTGTATGAGTGTGCTCTCATTTGTAAGTCGCTTTGGATAAAAGCGTCTGCTAAATGAATAAATGTAAATGTAGATCACAATGTTGTCTCAAATCTAACTAGTCAGTAGGTGTTGGCTGGACTTTTCTATAACAGCAGCTCTGATTAGTAGTTCTGGCTGCAATTCAATTCACAAGTTTATATTAATGTAGTTCACCTAATTTCTATAGTAACTTCTATCATATTTTTATATTATTATGTTAACGAATAATTTATAGGGATTTTATGCTTATATGTGGACTCTATATAATCTAAGGCTAGGAATAAATGGATTTTTTTTTTTAAATATCTGTATTTAACAAAGAAAAACATGTCATCTTTGATATGGTAAAGCTCTGTTATTTAGAATTTATGGAAGGACTCTATAGTGTTGGTAGGTTTTCCATCATGGGTGAGCCTTGAGTGTACATGATATGAGGAACTAACGTGTCTTGTGGATGTTTCACATAATAATAATAATAATAATAATAATAATAATAATAATAATAATAATAATAATAATAATAATAATAATAATAATAATTGTTATCATATTAGCAGAATTAAACACTTATGGACATTTTGTCATTGGAAAATAATTAACATTGGTGTTGTAAAAGTAACTCCCCTTCACACCACCAAGCTGCGTTTTTTCTTTTGAAAATTGATTTATTGTTATATTAGGATCCACTACGTAGATGTCTCTCTCGCTGTCTCTCTAAAGGTATTAGTGTAATTCAGTAGCCACCACCTTTGACAAACCTGTTGTTTGAAGCTCTGTGTGCTATGGAGGTGTATGTTTGTTTTCAGTACAAAACTAAGCAGTCTATCATCTTTGTTGTTATAAAACACAGAGTAAATATCATCAGTCATTTAAACTGTACAAATTTTCAGGTTTTTTTTTTAATATATCACAAAAGGCCCTTTAGTTCAGTTTTGAGTTAAATTCTCATCAAAAATAAAGGACAGCTTAAAAGGACAGCATAGTCCATAGCACTCCATGTAAAACAATTTTACAATTTATGTTTAGTAGAAACTTAACACAATAAGTGAAAAGGTAAGCTGCAAATTAAAATAGAAATATATGACCATTTAAATTCTTAAAGCTTGTAGAAGAAAATAAAATGAAATGTTGGTCATTGTCCATGTGAGTCTTCAGTTCCTCTCCCTGGTCTAATTTTCATAAGCAAATGTATGTAAAAAAAAAAAAAAAAAAAAAAATGGAGCAGTGTGTACTTTATTCTTGAGTATAGTTATAGAGCCTCACAGCAAGGTTCTGTAGAGAAGAGACTAAAACTTATATAAAAATTTAACTACTTCTATTCAAACCAACAATATAAATGCAAGGTTATTATATGCCATCATTTCACATTGCAAATCCTCATTCAACAGGTACATTCTTAAAAGCAACTCCAAAGCACACAGCAATTACAGCACAAAGCAAATGTGAACAGCATAACACAGCCCTTCATCTCGGAGTCTACTCAGAAGATTCTTTGTCTTCCTTGATTCAATTTTTACCTGTCTTTTCAAGAATTTCATACATAGTCCTTCCCATAGCCACTGACTGTGCGAGGAGCTGTAAAGGCTTTTGTTGGGGGCTTGTACCTGTTCTCCCGTGGTGGACAGGTGCAGCACAGCAAAGCTCCTCCGATGATGAGAAGGGCAGCAGCCCCAAAGCCTATGTACAGCGATGCTCCCAACTCCCTGCGCTGAGAAGATGTCAGTATTGGGTTGTAGAAATCCTGAATAATGGTGTGGGAGGTCCAGGACACCGGGATAAGTGTCAGAAGGCCGGAGATGATGAAGAAGATGCCAGAGATGATCGCGACTTTTGCCTTGGATGCCTCATCCTCAATGCAGTTGGTGCACTTTGCACCCATGATGGAGATCATTACGGCCAGCACGCCCAGAATGATAGAGATGATGCACATAGCACGGGCTGCCTGAAGGTCCTGAGGAAGAGCCAGCATGGAGTCATAGATCTTACACTGCATCTGTCCAGTGCTCTGAACCACACAGGTCATCCAGATGCCCTCCCAGATTACTTGTGCCGTGACAATGTTAGCTCCAATAAAAGCCGTCACCTTCCACATAGGCAGAGCACAGGTAACAATAGCTATGATCCAGCCTATTACACCCAGGGCAATGCCCCCAATTTCCATTCCCATTGACATGGTGAGTTGAAGCTGCTCTGGCAGTGATGATATGAAGGCAAAAATGTTAGAAATCAATCCAACCTCTTTGTGTGGCTATATGATGTGGTGATACTGTGGGGAAAACAAGCTCCCTTTATATTCTCAAAGCACCAGGTGAGAGGGAAGGAGGAGGCTCTTACTGTGGTGACATCATGTAGGAGGAAGTCAAGAGGCTGCTGGATTTGTATACAAAATATCGCCTGCCAACAACTGAAAGGAAAGATCATGTTGCTCTGTCAAACCGGTATTTTTGACACAGGACAGATGCTGAGCTGCCACCGCTAAGTACTTTCTTTTATTAGTCATTCAAAGCCATAATTGGCTTAGACCAATAATAGGGAGGTAAAAAGTGTGGTCACACAATTCACAGCCAAGTCAATCACAAGTCACACTGTAGAAGTTAAATAAGTAGTCTGGTATGTAACAGATTCCAGATTGATCAAATGATCAATGGGGTAAAAACAGTGCCTTGCAAAAGTATTCCACAACCATAAATGTCTCAAGATTAATCTGAATTACAAGTGACACTTACACAGGCAATATATTTTTTTATTGTAAACCATTACGCTCTTAAAGTAAGTTAAAAAACAAAAAAGAAGTAGTCAAAATACAATATTTGTCAGCAGATCTTTAAAAAATTATTTAGAAGATTCTTTGACCCTCCCCAATCAGTCTGCCAAATTTAAAAACTTTTTATCTGGTTCACACAGTTTCAAAACGGAACTGCATCATAGCCATAGTACAAGTTGCCCAATCTGATTGTTTGCAGACTATTTTTAAAAAAGTCGTCACCTCCCGCGGACTTGCTTTTTCCACCTGCAACCCAGATTATTACTTATAACTTCCAAGAAATCAGTGAAACCAGTTTTCATTAAGTTTATGTGTTTAGACCAGGGGTGTTCAGGGGCAGTGTGGGTGCAGGTTTTCATTCATCCAGTCTCACAGAAACACTAAGGAAGCAGCAGGTGCCATCATCACAGAGAAAACTAAGGCAATCCACACCACTGCTCACGCTCACCCGGCACATTTAAAGGTTGCTACAACTTATTTGGACAAGCCTATAAATACTGGGAGAGTGTAGTTTGGTCAGACGAGAGGAAAACTGAACTCTTGGGCTTTCATACTACACACCATGTTTGGAGAAGAAAAGGTAATGCACATCACTTTTAAAACACTACATCAAGTTTGGAAATGGAAGCATCATGGTGTGGTGCTGCTTTTCATCACATGGTACAGGCAGACTTCATATAATAAAATCATATAATTCTTGAGAAGAATCTGCTGCCATCCACCAGGATGATGAAGATGAAACATGGGTGGACCTTCCAGCAGGACAACGATCTAAAGCATACAGCAAAGGAAACTTTCAGTTGGTTTCAGGAAGAAAAAAAAAATCAAGGTGCTAGAATAGCCCAGTCAATCACCTGACTAGAATCCAATTGAACAAGATTTAATGACAATATGTTTAGACAAATGGGAAAAATCACACCTGGATACTGCGGCCGATTAATTTCTTCATACTGTTGTGCAATGATACATTAAAAAATGATTAAGTCTCAGGTACAGTTTGTGCAGTTTCATAATTATCTGGACCCTTTAATATGTTTTTTTGTCTGTAAACAATACACAAACACAATATAATATATGTAATTTATTATGTGAGAAAAAAGCAGTTTGACACCTGTCAATCTGAGAGAGGCAGCACGCACACATTCTCAGTAAGTCTATCACGCATATGGTCTAACTACAGGTTCCTGTTGACATTTAAAACATGACACACAGTTGTTTTGCTGCTGGCTGATTCTGGTGAAACAATTTACCATTTAATGGAGTCAGTTTGTGTGACATTTCAGCATGTGATGTCAATTGTGATGTCAAACACCTTTAACTGGAAGACTCCAAAGTTTCTTAGAGAACAAACAAACAATATAATTGGTTATTCTGTGTAGATCCAAACTTATAATCATAATTAGTTCAAGGTTGTAAGACTAAAAAATATAAAGTTCATGGGTGAATACTTATACAAGGCCTTGTATTTTTCATACTTGAATCTTGAATGAACAACAACACATTTTTCTCTTGAATAGTAATAATCTATTCATTTGTTCTTTATAGCTCTAGAATGCCTGCATTATTTCTAATTATTCATATGATTTCTAATACAGGAGACTGAATGTATTTCCCTACGCTAGTGTAAATAGCCCAACATCACAAATACTGTTTCTCAGAATTAATTCATTGTAATTGAGGTATAATAAAAATTTTAAAAATATATTACAATTCAATTTCAGTGATAATCAAATTGAAAATACTCCAACAATCTCAACTCTCATGTTTTAAATAACCTGCATCCAGTAGAACAGCTTGTTTTGTAGCTTAATGTGTAGCTTCTTTTTTCCCCACAAGAATACAAAGTGCTTAAACTTGTTGGGTGTTTAAGGTTTATATTCACAGTTGTTTATATGAAAACTTTTCTGGTTCTGTAATATGATTGAATAAAGAAATATATTAAAAAGCTGCTTAGACAGGGAAGTATGAGATGGCCATCTATTTGTGTTAACGGATAATCTCAACTTTTGTTTCCAAAAATGGAGGTACCTTTCAGGGTAGGTAAGTTGACATATCAACTTACTCGCTGAACTCGCTGCTCCAGACCAGGTTAAGTTCCAGAGTTAGTTTGTTTCAGAGAGCTGACAGAGCATGACGTGCCCTTTTGAAGAAGATCCAGTGGACGTGAAAGCACAGATTAAACAAGGACTTTTTTGTTATGAGAAGGTGATAACACATCGTGTTTTCATATCCAGAACAATATTTGCATGAACTTTATAATTTTTCATGTGAATCATTCATTTATTTAAGAAATCTTTTTAAACCTCACATAGCCAATGTCACACATCGTACATCTGCACTGAACACATAGCACATTTTATGCATTGCCCTTCATTTTTTTTTTTTGCCACAGGGAGTTTTCTGTATAACATGGGCGATGCAGAGCTTGTAGGAAAGGCAAGTCTGTGAAGGCCCTTCGTACAGTATGCCTTGCACTGCAACGGTTCCTATACACTTTTGTGCAGTTCCCAGGCCATAAATCTCTGGGACTCATAAAAGAGGAATTCCACAGAGTGGAAGGTTTGTCTGTTCTATGATATTCTATGAGATCTTTTTATTTATAGCACATATAGCACATACTTCATCTATCCATACATATGTACACAGCCATAATAACTTTAAATGTTATCTTTCAATTTCAGGTTTCCCAAATGTCATTGGGGTCACTGATGGAACCCACATTCCTATTAAAGTACCTTCTATCAACAAAGGAGACTATGTTAATAGGAAGTTCCATAGCATCAATGTGCAGGTAACAGTATATTGGTAAAACAGTATATAATGTTGGGTGCTAAATCTAAAGCTAGAGCAATTAAATGCCACTCTTCCCTGGTCTCCACTAACTAGGTAATATGTGATGCATCCCACCTCATCACCAATGTTGAGGCATAATGGCCAGAGTCTGTACACAATGGCAGATTATTTTGAGACTCGTTGTGCCATACATTTGAACAGGGTATGTATTGCCTTACACAATGCATTAAAAAAAAAATTCTAGGTGGGAACTACCATTACAGAAAACTTCAATGGTTACTTGCTGGGGGGACAGAGGGTACCCCTGTCTGCCGAATATGATGACCCACTACCCTGAACCTGTGCCTGGCCCACAGGCATGATTTAACCTTGCCCATAGTAGAACACGGGCCGAAGTGGAGATGACTATTGGAATCCTGCAGGCCGGGTTTCAGTGCCTGTGTGGGCTCAGGCTCAGCTCAGAGAGGGCATGTGACATCACAGTGGCTTGTGTTGTACTACAAAACATCGCTACCATAAGAGGTGAGAGGGACTCCCCTATTACCGATGAAGATGGTCTAGAGAAACCCCTGTAAACCAAATAGATGGCAGGGTGTTATGATATGAGATCTGCCAAAACCACTTCGCAAAAAAATGAACAATGCACAAAGTCAAGTTTTGTTTATTGTTTCTTTATTTGCTGTAGTTAAAATGATTTGTATTTAGCATTCAATAATACATGACAGAATAATCTTCATTAGGCAAATACAGTGCCCACCTTTAGCCAGTGCTCCAGAAATTCAATTTCAAGCCTGGCCTTTTTTTATGTTCAGCATTTTTTCCTCTATTTGATGCTGTATAAAAGGTCCATCTCCAGGTCAGTTTTTCTTTTTTTGCCTTTGAAGATGGACCTCATACAGCTAGGAAGACAGAATGATAATTCAATATGATTGATATGTAAATGTCTGTAATACATACACAATATTTTTAATCAGGACAACTGCAAACTATTTTTTACACTGCCAAAATTCTATGAGGAGTAGATGGACCCTCCTCTGTACAAGAATCCTCAGCAACAATCTTTAAGGTACAGTAACAAAGTTTTAATAACCACATATCCTTCAAAGGGAATGCATTATATGTTATACCTCAGTGGTCCTCCAAGCATCTTTAGTTTGTACCTCTGTCACAGCAGAGATGGTCTCTTCATCTTCATCCTACAGTGCAAATTGCTATTGATGTTTGGTCTAGTAAACAGAAACAATACCTGAAGATAACAATCACTTGCAACTGTGGCTGGATGTGCTGTTGCATGAGGGTCAATTAATACAATGTGTCCATCAGCAACTGTAAGAAAATGAAATCAGATACTCAATGTACATTCTCTAACAAATACACCGAATATACAATGACATAAGGAGCATCTAATAGGAGCACTACAATTAAGATTACAGTACACACCATATGCAGCAAAACAAAATAAGCATTCATAGTACACAAGTGAAACATTGCCAATAAAGGGTTATTTTAAAATTAATTTTTAGACTGTGGCAGTGTTTATTGTCATCTTGATTGTTTAAGGACAAATCACTTAAAAGCACTGGAAACTTAAAAAGTACTAATATGCTACACATACATTTTACCATGCCCCTTAGGTCGTGGGAGGTAGCTGTCTCTGATGAACTGTCCCCTGGAACTGCCCCCTTAATCAGCTCCTCAGCCGGAGTGAGTGAAGGCGCTGGTGGTTACCCACCTATTTTATGGGCCTCTGCCTTCTTGCTGAGGCTACATAGACCAGGGAGAAAAGTTATTATAGAAGGTTGGGCCAATTAGTCAGGTTACTATGTAGGAAGTTTATGAAATACAATTTTTTTGGAGAATGTTTTTGTGTTTCATTTTGACTTGGCTCAAAGTTCCCCTGGGTCCATAAGGATTACACCTGATAAAATATAAAGCCTATTATTATTTGTATTATGTACAGTGTTAAGAAATTGATGGAGGGCAAAAAGTAAAGGCATACCTATTAAATGTTACGGCACGAGTGTAATAGGTTCAATGTTCAATTTTGTACTATCATGAAAGGAAATATTTCAGATATATATGAACTTATAAATTCATGGATAACTACTAACTACTACTAACTAACATCTAACTCACAGGTGTTCTGGAACCAACTGGTTAATCAACTGAAACTTCAGGATTTATGTGACGGTAAGTTAACCTTGTTTTCTGGAATTCCCCCTGGGTTTTCACTAACTGTGTTTTTTTATGGTTTCTGTTCCGTAATGTCATTGGTTATATAGCTGTTCTGTGTTATGTCCTTTGATTATGTTATTTAAACTCCCTTGTGTCTTTGTTCTGGGCGAAGTATCGTGCATCTGCGTTTTGCTGCCAGTGTGTTACCAAACCTTTGTACTGTGTTCTCATTTCCGGTTCTTGGTCTTGTCCCTTGTTTCTCATTTTGTGCTTTGCCTTGCCTCATTTATGCCCCTTTGTAGATCATTTTGCTTACGTCTCTTTTTTGTCCACGTTTTTGCCTATCATTTAGATTTTTTTGCTTGTCTCTAATGAATAAAAGCTTTAACTGCACTTGAATCCATCCCAAACCGTGATTACATGATACATAGGTGTTTTGTCAGACCACGCCTATTATCAAAAACACATTTTCTACTGTAAGATATTTTAATTTTAATGATAAAAAAAGAGGTTCCTGCACCTAGAAACAACAAGAGATTAAACGGTTTAATGATAATTGCAATCATTATTTTTTACAGTATTATTTATATTATTTTATGCAATCATTATTTTATATGAATGAGCACAATTTAAAGTATGGAACAAATCATAATTAATCAAATGTTAAAGATTAAAAATATGAAAATATAAATAACTAGGAAACCAATACAATATTGAGGTTTTTACAATTGGAGTCAGATTTAATTTAAGAGAGAGTCAACCAGAATTGGAATGACTAATTTAATAATCTAAATGTATTTATATTGCTTTGAAAAGACAGAA
The DNA here is from genome assembly GCA_022414735.1 of Noturus placidus. NCBI lineage: Eukaryota > Metazoa > Chordata > Actinopteri > Siluriformes > Ictaluridae > Noturus > Noturus placidus. The sequence continues at coordinate 261,618 of JAFFST010047733.1, forward strand.
ACACGTTGGAATCCTTCTACCACATCATTGGATACTGATGTTGGACCAATGATTGGGCCCCTACAATGGATAATCAGCCATTTGTATGTTATACCCCCTTATAATCACCTATAAGATTGTAAGAAGCAAATGGCTGTCAGCTTAAGCCAATGTTGTGAAGCGTACCATTTTTACAGGTTAAAAATACAGATACTAAAATTTCAGGTATTATAAAACCTTTAAAAGACTGTTTGGTTACCCATTTTATGGCATCATGACCTCTATTCTGAGAAGGAATTGTTTGTGATTCATGATTAAAAGGTGGGGCCAGCCAAATATTCATACAGATTTTCTGAACTGAAAATGTTTCTCTTTTGCATCTATCTTAACCATATGTAAAGTTCTAGCATTTAAAAAATCTGTTTATTTCCAAAAGGAAAAAGGAAAAAAAATAAAAATATCAAAAACAAACAAACTGCATTGAAAGATTTCATTCGGAATGTGGCAGAGGAGCATCACCAGCATTTATACAATATGGTCTGATTAGTTGTGTCTGTTTAAAAACTGAACTGGTTAGGTTTATGCATCTTTAGGTAGATTGGGTATTTTACCACAGCGTTTGTTAAGGGACCAGTTCTTACTGAACATGATCTCTACAGGAAGTAGGCCTAAGCAAGATTTAAAAGGAAATAAATATATTTCCATCTCTTTTTGGTGAAATATGTTTACAGTTTCTAATAGTTGATTTCTGTCATTTTAGTGAAATTTTTCCAAACTTCCTTCATAATTTCTGGCTCTACTTTTTTTTTTTTTAAACAAACCCTTATCTATATATGGTAATTTTATCTAAGTTTTAAGGTCAAAGTCATCTGTTTGAACAACTCTGCCAAACACTCTGTAGGGTCACTGAATGGCAGACAGTGGAGTTAAACCCATTACAGTCTGTTTACTCTAAAATACACTGTGGCTTTGGACTGAGAGAGAGAGAGAGAGAGAGAGAGAGAGCACTATGACAATTTTACTGCTATAAGTCACAAGAGCATCTGTGAATAGGATTCAAATTATGCTGTTCTTAAGTTCTTGTGTTATTATCGTTAACTCAGTTTGATCCTGGAACAAACACTGCAAACATGAATAAGTTATTTACAGCTGTATGTGTTTCACAAAACGTTAATTTATTACCATCTATTTTGTTATAAACTTTTATTGCTTTACTGAAAGTACTGTGCAATGATATAGATAACATAACATTGCAATCGTAAGTAACTTCGGATAAAATCTTCAGCTAGCTGTCAAACATATTTAATGAAGATATTAGCTTTTTATTTTGCATTCAAGTCCACAGTCTAGAGTGATAGTTCTTCATTGTAATGCTAGCGAGCTTACTTAAGGGTTGGAATACCAATGGCTACTTTTGCAGGTTATATCACTACATACAATTGTAGACTGTGATAATAATCACTACTGAGAGATACCAGTAAGGCTGCTAATCAATGGACAGGTTAGCAAAATGTGTGTGGTTTCAACAGCTTACTTATGATGGTAGATTATGAGCAGAAATATACAAATTATTTATATGTGAGAATGTTTTGAATATTTTAAATTATATATGAACTCTTAATATGACTTTCAACTGATTTGACTAATGAGCACATACTTGATAGTTAATTATTACAAAGTATTGAATATCATGCTATTGAAAATCGCTAAATATCATGTTAAAGAGTGATTGTAAATATAGGCTTTGTAAGTATTTAAATGTCTGTCATAATCATGAATTATACATTTAAAAGAGGCTAAGCCGAAATATTGAAAAATATATTTATTGTAATATTTTGATCATTCACATGCATGCTAATAAACTTGATTTCATGAGAGTACATTTAAACATAGATACCGATTAAAATGTGATCACAAAAACGTTTATTATATTTCTTATAATTAATTAAAAAAGGCCTAAAATGGATAGGAATTAAACATATTTTTTTTTAACAACAGATCACAATATCAACAGTCTTAGTGCCAAAATAAAACAAGTGAAACAAATAAACTTTTATTGACTTATCTAAACTGATACTGAGACATATGGTTCAATGGTAAACAAGAATGAAATGTTAAGAATATATAGAATGTCCTGAAAACAAGAACACAAATAAATATTCATTTCAACATGTCCTTTAGATGTCCATGCTTTGGGATGTGTGGTGTATGAAAACACTCCAGGTAAAATATGACCGGCTTGGGACACCTGAGCTCAAATGGCTGCATTTCTTCCCACTAAGACATCAGAGAAAATCACCTGAAGCACTCTAATGCAGCTGAGATGTCTTCAGACATAGTCTTTCCTGCTGTAAGAGCTGGGAGCCATTGAACGATTAGTCGTGGAATAAGCAACGCGGTTTGCAGGAATATATTTCGCTTGCCTTTCTGCTGGCGGACAGCTGCAACACAAAATCGAGCCACCAACCAGCAACATGGCCGCAGCACCCCAGCCCATATATAGTGATGCACCAATCTCCCTCTTCTGTGCCTCAGACACAATTGGACTGTAGAATTCCCGAATGATGGTATTGGCCGACCAGGAGACAGGGATAAGTTGCGTGATGGCTGCGGTTATGAAGATGACACCAGAAACTATCATCACACGGGCTTTTGCAGCCTCGTCCTCAATGCAGTTGGTGCACTTAGCTCCCACAATAGACACCAGAAGAGCCAGGATGCCCAGGACAACAGCGACTACGGTCAGAGCTCGGGCCGCCTGCAAGTCCTGAGGGAGAGCCAGAATGGAGTCGTAGACTTTACATTGCATCTGTCCAGTACTCTGAAACACACAGTTCATCCAAATGCCCTCCCAGAAAACCTGAGCTGTAATTATGTTATTTCCAATGAATGCAGAGACCCTCCACATGGGAAGGGCACATGACACAATGCTGAGGATCCAGCCCAGAACAGACAGTGATATTCCCAGAATCTCAAGCCCCAATGCAGCCATAGTGTCTTTGTTCCTCTGGTAAATTTAGCACTAATCACTCTTACATTTATTCAGAGAATGAAGTCAATAATCCTGGAGTTAGCAAAACTCAAATATATTACAAGCATGTCCTGATTCACCATGTTACATTGTGTTCAGAATGAGGCAGTGTGATCTGGATGCATGGACCTGCCCTTGTAATCTTTATAGTGCTTACAGTAAAAAAGCCTGAACTACCTGAGAAATGACATCAGATGATAAGGTGCAGTTCTGGGATTGGTTGGCCTTCCTCAGCCTTCCTTCCTGATCTTTCAATTATCCCTTGGTCCACAGCACAGTTTCAACAATGATTTGTTTATTGAAAGAAACTACATGATAATGAATGGCCAAGGCTTGGTTTGTTACCTGATGGTTAATGGTTAATGATTAACTAGTCTCGTTGGTGTTGGCAGGTGTGTAAAACAAGGTGTGTTATGGGAAATTTCTCTCTGCTGTCCTGCCTATATATAGACAATAACCATCTTAGAGCATTGTGCAAGTACTATTAGGACTGAACAAAAGAAAAAGACTATGATTAGTATTATAGTTTTATCACCATTGCTATACTACCAATCTCATCTTTTATGCATTTAAACTGATATGAATCTACACTACAAGTATGGAATATAAAACCATTTATTCCAGACTATAAAAACTAGCAGTACAATGAATCATCTCTATAAAGTGGCGTATTGTGTGCGCAACAATTTATGGGTATGTTGTGGAGAAATGGGCTGAGTTTTAGTAATAAAACAGATCTCTTTTGTTACAAACACAAATAAACTGTTGTGAAACAGTGAAATGCATAAATACTGCATTTTCAAAAAATCTATAATCCCAAATATATACAATTAAAAAATATTAAAACAACACTTTCAATACTCTTCATTCATTTCAAAGCCTTAATTTAAACTAATTTAATATATTAATTTAACCATTTAACATTACTTTTGTCTTTACTCTATTTTATTTTCCTTCTTTTTCTGATGGTTGGTAGGCTTATTGTTATTGTTGTAACATCATTTGTTGTAACAACACAGTATTCTATAGGTCAGTGGTTCTCATAGTGTGGTCCAGGGACCCCCAGTGGTCCATGATACATAGTGAGGGGGTCTGTGATTTATTTAATTAATTAATTATTTACTTTCAGTTAGGGATATCACACACCACAATTATCAATCTATTATATTTCATTATCAATCTGTTATATTTATTATTGAGATGTTATACAGTAGTTAGTGGCTGTATTGGTCACTTGTATACGATGGGTTTAATTCAACCCTCATTGACTTAAAAATGAAAGTAGGTTTAAAAAGCTACAATAACTAGGCAAACCTTATTGTGTACATTTACACAACGAGACTGGTATTAGAGCTGTTCGATTATGTTCGTGAATCTGTGCCTTCCCAAAATCTCGGGCAATCTGCACCATCCACCCATCCATCTTCAACCGCTTACTCCTTTTCAGGGTCACGGGGAACCTGGAGCCTATACGATTTCTGTAATTACCGCGTTTACATGTTTCCGAAAATACTCGAATTCGTAAAGTCTTTGATGATGGGTTAGTTTTTCCGCATTTCTGATTGGCTAAGGAGGTGACACGGGTTGTCATCGTTGAAGTAGCGGTTAAAAATATTATGCTTGAAACATTCGTGGTCATTACTATTATTGATCACTTTACAGTGTTTTGTTGTGATGGAAATGGTTAAAAGATCCACATGAACGCGCACCTAAAGATTTTTTATTACTTCCGTACCACGTGACTTGCAAATTCCGCCGAGATGAAATTTCATGCTTATTTCATGAGCCTTCAAAGTCTAATATGTCTTCGAAATAACTAAATTACACATAAATTGGCTCAAATGAGGTTAAAGGATTACATATAAATTTTAATCAATGAGATGGTGATGTGGGCGTGGTTAAAAGACAGTACAGAACGTGACCTGGGGAATATTCCAGAAAGCAGGTTATGCGAGTAAACATCCATCCATCCATCCATCTTCTACCGCTTACTCCTTTTCAGGGTCACGGGGAACCTGGAGCCTATCCCAGGGGGCATCGGGCACAAGGCGGGGTACACCCTGGACAGGGTGCCAGTCCATCGCAGGGCACAATCACATACACACTCACATTCATACACTACGGACACTTTAGACACGCCAATCAGCCTAACATGCATGTCTTTGGACTGGGGGAGGAAACCGGAGTACCCGGAGGAAACCCCCGACACACGGGGAGAACATGCAAACTCCGCACACATATGGCCCCGACGGGACTCGGACCCTGGACCCTGGAGGTGTGAGGCGAACGTGCTAACCACTACGCCACCGTGCGCCCCTGCGAGTAAACAGATAACTTCAATTTTCGGTCCCAAACACAGAGGTAACTTTCAGGGTATCTAAGAAGCCATATTAGTTTACTATCTGAACATAATCTGCTCTGAAGCAGGTTATGTTCCAGTGTTAGTTTGATTCAGATAGCTGACGGAGCATGGCGTGCCCTTTTGAATAGTGTCCTGTGTACATAGCACAGATTAAAACAAAATCCTTTTCGCCATGAGAGGGTGATAAGACCACATATGGATGTGTTTTTATATCCGGATGAATATTTCGGGAGCATGACCATTTTTCACGTGAATCGTAAATTTATTTAACGCGCCTTTGAAACCTCACATCGTCAACGTGACGCATCATGGATCAGCGCTGAACACCGAGCACATTTATGTGTAGCACCACTTTTTTTTTTTTTTTTTTTTTTGCCAGAGGGAGTTTCTCTATAACGAGCGATGCGGAGAATGTGGGAAAGGCAACTATGTGTAAGGCTATTCGTACAGTATGCCCTGCACTAGTGATGTGTCGGTCATGAACGTTTCATATGACTTGGGAACAACGAGTCATTTTTTTTACTGCGCATGCGCTGTAACATCCCCTTAGGTTCTGTACATGAAGCAGAAATTACTAGAATTTTCGGGTTCGGTAGCCAGTGCTTCAGCAATTCAGTTTCATTCCTGTCCTTTTTTCATGTTCACCGTTTCCCCCTCCCTTTGAAGTTGTATAAGGTACATCTCCATGTCACACATCCATTTTTTATTATTATTTATTTATATAAAGGGAATGCATTATATGTTATACCTTTGTGGGCCAACATCTTCATTTTGTACCTTTGTTACAGCAAAAAAAAGTGGTCTCTTCATCTTTATCCTACAGTTCAAATTACTAATGATGGTTTGGCAAACAGAAACAATGCCTGAAGATAATAATCACTTACAACTGTGGCAGGAGGTGCTGTTGATGTGTCAGTTAATACAATGTGTCCATCAGCAACTGTAAGACAATGAAATCAGACGCTCAATGTACATTCTCAAACAAACAAAACTAATATACAAAGATATAAGGAACATCTAGACATCTGGTAGGGGCACTATAATTTATATTACTGTACACACACTGCAGTAAAATAAAACAAACATGCTGTGGCAGTGTTTGTCATCTTGATTAAGGATAAAGCACTGGAAACTTAAAAAAAAAAATTCCTATATGCTACAGATACATTTTACTAACCCACTTATATCATAGGACGTGAAATGCCCCCTGGTACTGCCCCCTTGATTAAGGGACAGTGCCAGATCCTTGACAGTGAGTGAAGGTGCTGCTGGTCCCCCACCCATTTTATCGGCCTTTGCCTTCTTCCTGTGCCTACACAGAACAGGGAGAAATGTTATCATAGAAGTTGGGCCAATTAGTTAGGTCACAATTTACAAGTTTATGAAATATCTTTTTTGTGTGTTTCATTTTTACTTGGCTCCAAGTTCTTCATGTTTTTTTTTTTTTTTTTGTCTTTTTTGTTATATTCCTCATAAGCATTAAAATCTCTAACTCTGCTTTGCTACAGTGTGTGTCCTGCTTTTTTCAACCTGGTTTCCATGGTGGCTCCTGAAATCTGTGATTATTGACAATGTCTTTATATACTCACCATGCACACGCTTTAATTCTGAGTTACCAATAGGGGGTATTTGTATTCCTCACAAGTGTTCTGGAACCGAAAACCCAGAGTAAGCATTGTTTGGGTTAATCCAGTGGTTCCCAAACTTTTCCAGGGTAAGGCCCCCCAAATGGCATTAACATTTGACCCAGGCCTCCCTTTTGCAAGATGTCTTTAAAACACGTTTAAAATACAGACTTCTGAATAGGTCCCCCTTTTTTTTTTTTATTAATAATTACATCTTACATATTTACATTACATTACATTAGGAATTGATCGTGTGTGTGTGTGTGTGTGTGTGTGTGTGTGTGTGTGTGTGTGTGTGTGTGTGTGTGTGTGGTTGTCTGAGAGTGAGAATTTATTTTTCACAGCAAAATTGTTGAGGCCCCTCTGGCGCCCCCAGCGGCCCCCACTTTGAAAACCACTGTGTTAATCAACCTAGAGTTCAGGGTTTATGTAAGCCTAAATTAACCCTGCTTTCTGGAATACTCCCCTGGTGAAAATTCTATACTATTTATTTATTATTTATTATATGGTTTGTCAGCATGTCCTGCAAGGTTTTAATATGAATTATTTTTTTCCTGTTCATCAAAAATATTGAATTATTCATTTAATAAACTGACATTTCTTTTCAGAGGTATAAATGTACAATAATTCCTTGTGTTAGCTCTAGCAGTAAAATATCCTGAACTTATAGAAAAGGTCAACAAAATATACATATAATTTCTGACATGCTGGTCATGTAAAAAAAAATATTGTTATGTAAAATTAATTGCTTTGTTATTTATACTTTTATCTCTTATATTTGCTGACATGTTGCACTATTTGTTTGTAAGTATGAACAAATTAAACATTTACAAAACTGATAACATTTAGCCTGTCAAATTAGCTTTATCTTGAGACTTGACAGATTGTAAACCATGAGTTATTTGCATTGTACCTTATGGCAAATTAAACACTGATTATATACACCAGTCAAAGAGGAACTGAAAGCAGGTCCAACATAGTAGCAGGCTGAATGAGTTGACATTATGTATTGTTATTGTGTTCCATACTGCTGCAAGAAATAGGGTTTAATTGTGAGTAGAATAAGAATATCATAATTTAAATGCACAATAAATAGGCCAGTATTTTATG
>JAFFST010047733.1:273183-290596 GCA_022414735.1 Noturus placidus
ATATATATATATATATATATATATATATATATATATATATATATATATATATATATATATATTAGAGATGCACCGATGGCCAATAATCGGCCAATAATCGTATCGGTCGATAAAGGCAAGTTTAAAAACAGCCGATGATCATGGCAGATTATATCCTATCAATAAAAATAGGGCGGGGAAAACACATCGTGCTGTGTGTAAAGATGCCTCTTGTGTGGAATTACTTTGAATTAGGTGACAATTACCATAAAACAGCCGTTTGTATGCTCTGCACTGCTAAAACCTCATGCTGCAGGAGTTTTGGCGTCAAGTCAAAAAAACGTTGCATCACTACTTGAGCTGGCGGAATTAAAGGGCCAGTACACCCTTTAAAGATTTAAATGAAGATGAGTTGACAAAAAAGGCATATATTGCACAGAAAAATATATTTGTAGGGTAGTATATTTCATATCCAGTTAATGATCATGTGAGTTATTATCATAAAAAAGTATGTATTACCAGTTTGATGTTCAATGATGAAATAATTAAAAGTATAAATGTTTTTGTTTTTTTTTTGCGGTGAGTGAATGTGAGCCTAACAGGAGTTTTTTTTTGTTTGTTTGTTTTAGAATTCAGTATGAATATAGTAGAATTTAATATGAATTAATAACATTCAATAAGTTAAGAAATTTTCATTTAATCTTCAGAATTTAGTTAGTATTAATGTTAATTTGAGTAATGTGTTTTCTGTTTATTAGACAAGTTACCAGTTTTTTTTTTTTTTTTTGCATTTCCTTCAGAATTTTGTAATTAAGTATTATTAATTTAAAAGAAAACATAAAAGGCTGAACCACAAAGCTATAATAATATTGTGCATCTCTAATATATATATATATATATATATATATATATATATATATATATATATATATATATATATATACATAGCAGGAATCAGGTTTGACTAGAAAACATGCAACTGTTTAATACCACAACAGTAGTCATATGTAGACAATGACTCCTCCCTATTAACTATAGTGTACGGTCAGTCACTAGCTGAATCAGACATCACATACATTTACAGAGGGACAGACAAAGCTAATCCTCCTCTTAAAGCAAGAAGGAAAATGGTATCCACAAAACTTCAAATCCTGGGGCTCATTCTAGCACTTATTGGCTTTGTAGGAATCATTGCCATCTGTGGTTTACCAGCCTGGAAGATCTCTGCTTTCATTGGAGCCAACATTGTGACTTTCCAGGTCTATTGGGAAGGCTTATGGATGGATTGTGGGGTTCAAAGCACAGGCCAGATGCAGTGTAAAGTCTATGATTCCGTCCTTATTCATCCTGTACATCTGCAGGCAGCTCGAGCCTTGATAATCGTCGCCCTTGTTGGAAGCTTTGGAATTATTGTAGCCATCATCGGTGGAAAATCCACCAGTTTTGTACAGGATGAGCATGCTAAGGCAAAGATTGCCATCACTAGTGGGATCATCTTCATCCTTACAGGGATTCTCGTCCTCATTCCAGTGTGCTGGACCACAAATGCTATCATCAGGGACTTTTACAACCCTGCTCTTACAGATGCCCAAAAGAGGGAACTGGGACCTTGTCTGTATATCGGCTTTGGATGTGCTGCACTTCTCATTGCAGGTGGGGCCCTCCTATGTAGCTCATGTCCAACAAAAAATGACACTCCATATTATGTGAAATACTCTCAGCCCAAATCTACAGTGAACAGCGGCAAGGTTTATGTGTAAGACATTTGATTAATCACTTTAGAGGGCTGGAAACATGAACAGGCAACTTAATCAAGGAACTTCTTAGCACTACCCAACGTGTATTAAACTAAAGTGGTATTTAAAGTGCTACCAGAAATGTTGCTATAAGCTGGTCATTTCTATTGCATACAAACCATTGTCAAGAAACTTTTTGGTGACTAACATGGAATTTTACAGAAAATGCAAAACATGCAACTGTATGTAATTATTCGTATTTAAGCTATCTTGTTGAATCTCACAAGTAATAACGATATATGTACTATTTTTATGTATTATATATACATGCTCATTTATATAGCAGCTTTTAGAAAGTGCTGAATCACTGCCTCTGAAGGTCAGACTCATTGCAATGCTATATCTTACACTGAGAATTCTTTTTGTCAAATCCTTTTTCAAGCTAAAAAATTACACTTAAATTGAAAATGTAATCATTTAGAAACACAGCATGGTACAGTAGTCAACAAAATGGTGAGGGAAATTTGTTTTCATTGTTTCTGTAACATTAATTATATCCACACATGCATGTGAATTTGTTGACACTGAAAAGATGTGATTGTACAGAAATTCTATTAAACTTAAAATTTAAAGAAACTCAAGTCTATCAGTGGTATGTAAAGTGCTCATAACATGTAAAACATCACAATGCAACATCATGGGCTTTTTGCTAACTAACAAAGAATTTTACACAAAATGAAAAATAGTAAATTAGAATCATTTTTAAACTATTTTGTAGAATCTCACAAGAAATAATTATATTTAAAGTAAATAATTATTTAAAAAGCATTGTACAATAAATTTTGCAATAACATAATAATATTTAATTGTAATATTTATTTATTTTTATTTGTTAATGAAGTTACTTTGTGTTATATACTGAACACGCTTGAAAGGCACTATATATCTATATTGAATACATTAATTAATTAAAATAGCGGGCGCGTGGTGGCTTAGTGGTTAGCACGTCACACCTCCAGGGTCGGGGCTCGATTCCCACCATGGCCCTGTGTGTGCCGAGCTTGCATGCTCTCCCTGTGCTGTGAGTGTTTCCTCCGGGTACTCTGGTCCCCCCAGTCCAAATACATGTATGGTAGGCTGATTGGCATGTCCAAATTGTCCGTAGTGTTTGAATGGGTGTGTGAATGTGTATGTGATTGTGCCATGTGATGGATTAGCACACTGTCCAGGGTGTACCCTGCCCTGTGCCTGATGCTCCCTGGGACAGGGTTCCCTGTGACCCTGAAGGAAGGATAAGCGGTATAGATGATGGATGGATTAATGGATGGATGGATTAATTAAAATAATATTGTAGTCAAAACTTTGAGTGAAATTTGATTTTAGACTTTTTCCTACATTTAAAATATGACTAGTGTGCATGTAGTTTGCGTGTTCTTCCATCCATTAGGGGTTCGGGGGTACTCTGCTTTTCTCCCCCAGTCCAAAGGCATGCGCTGTAGGCTGATCAGCATTTCTAAATTTGGGGTGACTCTTGATGACAGCTTGACCTTTACAGACCACATCTCAGCAACTGCTCGGTCCTGTAGATTCATTCTGTTCAACATCAAGAAAATCCGACCCTACCTCACTGAACAAGCCACACAGATACTAGTCCAGGCTCTTGTTGTCTCAAAACTGGACTACTACAACTCTCTACTTTCGGGCCTCCCAGCCAGCTCCATCAGACCTCTGCAGATGATTCAGAATGGTGCAGCACGCCTGGTCTTCAACCAGCCGAAGAGAACCCATGTCACACCCCTCTTCATCTCCCTCCACTGGCTTCCTGTAGCTGCCCGCATCAAATTGTAGGCCTTGACGCTCACGTACAAGACCCTGTCTGGAACAGCACCCTCTTACCTCAACTCTCTGCTGAAGGCCTACGTTCCCACACGTAATCTGCGATCGATTAGCGACCAACGTTTAGTAGTTCCTACTCATTGCGGCACAAGGTCCCTTTCCAGAACCTTCACACTAACTGTTCCTCCCTCAGTGGTGGAATGAACTTCCAACCTCAATCAGGACTGCAGATTCACTCACCATCTTCAAGAAACAGCTAAAGACCCACCTCTTCCGTCAACACCTAACCATCTCATAAAAAAAAAAGCACTTACACCTCTACTCTGCGCACGTTGCTTCTTCTAGTACTCAATTAATAGATCTTGTATAGTAGCACTACTTGTATTGTTCCCTGCTTGATATCACTTTGCTTGTATCTCTCATTTGTAAGTCGCTTTGGATAAAAGCGTCTGCTAAGTGAATAAATGTAAATGTGTGTGTGTGTGTGTGTGTGTGTGTGTGTGTGTGTGTGTGTGTGTGTGTGTGTGTGATTGAGCCTTGGGCTGGCACTCTGTCCAGGTGTCCCCCACCTTGTGCCCGGAGTCCCTTGGGATAGGTTCCATGCTCCCCGTGACCCTGTGTAGGATAAACTGCAGGCTACAGAAAATGAATGGATGGATGGTTATGTCCACAAATGTATGTGAATTTGATTGTATGTGATTCTGCAGAAATCCTATTGAATTAATCCTGTGTGATTGATGTTAAAATCTGTTTGATATTTGAGCTTCTCTAAATTATTATTCTTAATAATATACAGTCCACTAATACTGGCACCCTTGGTCAAACAATTGAAAATAAAATACAAGTTGATAAAAAAAAAAAAAAAAAAAAAGGCACGTACACCTCTACTCTGCGCACGTTGCTTCTTCTAGAACTCAATTAATGGATCTTGTATAGTATCACTACTTGTATTGTTCCCTGCTTGATATCACGTTGCTTGTATCTCTTATTTGTAAGTCGCTTTGGATAAAAGCGTCTGCTAAGTGAATAAATGTAAATGTGTGTGTGTGTGTGTGTGTGTGTGTGTGTGTGTGTGTGTGTGTGTGTGTGTGTGTGTGCGAGCGTGTTGTGAATAGGTTCAAAACACTATTTGCGCTGTGGTAAGCTTATAAAACTGATTAGGCTATCAAAACCAAAATTAGACAAATTAAACAATAATGGGCACACGCTTGACTTTTTTTTCAAGATTTGTTTAAGACTGTAATTTTAGATGCAATAGTTTTTTTTTTTATGTTGACATTTTCTTTTATGTTCAACCCGAAGAACAAAGGAATCCCTGCAATGACTGGTCATTAAACAGCCGTGATCTCTGATAGGTCTGTTTGGAAATGCTGATCATTGATTGGCTGTTTCATGCAACCGGCAGCAGTTTGATCACTGTTGAAAACGCTTGCTCTAGTGCGCTACCTGATCCGCTTGCCCTGCCGCGCATGCGCATATGTTGTGCATATTTTATGACGTTATCCCATATTTTTACATGTAGCATTTGATTTTTTTAAAAGTTATATAATGCCTTAAAATAATTTGAAGAGAAAAGTTGAGCTGCTTTATTAGCACATCAAATATTATTATTTGTGTATGTGCATTTAAAAAGCTTTGTCTATTTGTGTTTAAGGCTGGTATACATTAATGTGTTTTATCGCTAATCAATCTATAAAAATGATGAAATTATAAAAAATTATAACACAAATTTACACATGATGTTTAATGCTGTTTTGTCTGTAGTTGATAGTGAGAGCATATTACAGTGCTCAGCTTTGTTATGTGAATTAAGAACTTTAACAGGTGGAAGCTTTGCAGGATCTTTCCCAAAACAAACACAGATGTTTTAATCAGACCTCATAAACTATGTAGTATCATGGACACCATAGTTTTAAAGCAAGGAGCATAAAATAAATCAAAATCCAGCATAAGACTTTATGGACAGTGTGTAACTGTAAAACAGTGGTTGCAGTGGTTTTATAACTTTTTCCAAAGAATGCAGTATTTCCACAGTATTAGAAAACATAGGCTATGAGTGGTTATTTGAGTTACTGTTTGTCCAAGATTTTGATAGAAAACTGCACACTGATTGTAATACAATAACAGTAGTATTTTCTTACTAGTACAAATAATTTGGAAAATACATATAGCATGATAAAAAATAATTGTGTAAGCCATGGTGTAATATGTGGCTGGGAAAACCTGCTTGGAAAGCTTGTCCTTGTTTACAGTCTGTCTTTATAGACACTCCCCAAAAACAGTTCTTTCCACCCCATCTCAGTTTGTTCACAAATATAGCACGCTTCCAGGAAATTAACTGGGTACATTCACATAATGTATATAGACTTTCATTGTTAACTGCATTGTTAACTGTGGGACATTATATAGACAGGTGTGTGCCTTTTCAAATCATGTCCAATCAAGTGAGTCCACAGGTGGACTCCAATCAAGTTGTAGAAACATCAGTGGAAACAGGATGCACCTGAACTCAATTTTGAGTGTCATGGCAAATGCTGTGAATACTTATGTAAATGTGCTTTTTTTGTTTTTTATTTTTAATAAGTTTTTGCAAAGATTTTAAACAAACTTCTTTCACGTTGTCATTAAGGGGTTTGTAGAATTTTCAGGAATTTTGAGGAAAATATCGAGGAATTTTTTTTTGAGTAATAATAAGTAATAATAATAATAATAATAATAATAATAATAATAAGTAAAAATAATTAATGAATTTTGAGGAAAATAATTTCTTTACTCCATTTTGGAATAAGGCTATAATATATATACAGAGAGAGAGCGAGAGAGAGAGAGAGAGAGAGAGTACACCCCTCACATTTTTGTAAATATTTGATTACATCTTTTATATATATTGAAATGTGTGTAGGGATAGATAATTGCATCAAAAAATTGCATCATAAATATGATTTGTGCCATGAAAATGTTAGCTCCAATAAAAGCCATCACCTTCCACATAGGCAGTACACAGGTAACAATAGCTATGATCCAGTTAATTAAACCCAGGACAATGCCCACAATTTCTATTCCTATTGACATGGTGAGTTGAAGCTGCTCTGGCAGTGATGATATGAAGGCATAAATATTAGAAATCAATCCAACCTCTTTGTGTAGCTATATGATGTGGTGATACTGTGGGGAAAACAAGCTCCCTTTATATTCTCAAAGCACCAGGTGAGAGAGAAGGAGGAGGCTCTTACTGTGATGACATCATGTAGGAAGAAGTCAAGATGCTGCTGGATTTGTATACAAAATTTCGCCTGCCAACATCTGAAAGGAAAGATCATGTTGCTCTGTCAAACCGGTATTTTTGACACAGGACAGATGCTGAGCTGCCATCGCTAAGTACTTTCTTTTATTAGTCATTCAAAGCCATAATTGGCTTAGACAAATAATAGAGACGTAAAAAGTGTCATCACACAATTCACAGCCAAGTCAATCACAAGTCACACTGCAGAAGTTAAATAAGTAGTCTGGTATGTAACAGATTCCAGATTGATCAAATGATCAATGGGGTAAAAACAGTGCCTTGCAAAAATATTCCACAACCATAAATGTCTCAAGATTAATCTGAATTACAAGTGACACTTACACAGGCAATATTTATTTTTTTTATTGTAAACCATTATGCTCTTAAAGTAAGTTAAAAAAACAAAAAAGAAGTAGTCAAAATACAATATTTGTCAGCAGATCTTTAAAAAAATTATTTAGAAGATTCTTTGACTCTCCCCAATCAGTCTACCAAATTTCAGCTACCTGTGTCCCCTGTCCAAATTGCACTGCTTCCTTTAGCAGTGCTTGCCAGGTTGCTCTCTATTCTGAATTTATCCTGACAGTGCCCCTATTCCCTGCTGGTACAAATGCAGTGAGAATGGTGCAAGGTACATAGAACCTTATTCATGGTTAAATCAGATTGTAAAAAAACAAGCATATGCAAATTCCAGTACCAATTTCTTTAGTCATGATTACAATTGTGCTCTATCTATAAGCTTGTCTGGTCTGGCCAGAGTGCATGTAAATTTGAGTGTACCATGTTAAATTAAAATGTCTTGATTAAATTACTCAAAATCAATAGCCTATCATCAATAAGTAAGTCAAAGTAAGTAGAGTTGTGAAGTCACAATAAAATTATCAGGTAACATTGATTACAATTGTGCACGCAAGGACCTCAAAATGGACTGGTTTAGTGTCAACTTGAAATTTGTAAACTGTAAGCTATTGTGTAATGTAGAAGCACAAGTATAGCAGCAACACTGGCAGCAAAAACTAGTGTTGAGGTAGTATCTGTGATTACAATGTTGTAATTGGTTTACATGAACATGTTGCTTAAAACATGTGAAATTTGGATTCTGCTTCTGTAATTTCCCTCAACTTTCAGAACAAATGAGTAGTGGACTATACTGTCTATATCAGCTGACCCATTTACAGTACTAACAGGCACTATCATCTGCTGTGACACCAACAAAGTCACCCATGTTTGTCTTAATACAGCCAAACCCAAGTGACTTAACATAGTAAAAACATATCATAGTTATTTATTGGACTGGGCTTTACAATTGGGACACTTTTGCCATAAAATTTAAATGCTGAACAATAATTTGATATTGATATTGATTTGATATTGAGGGTCAATTTTGTATTATATTATTTAAGTGTGTCTGCTTGTAGTTCAGACAGGGCTATAACCAGGATGGGCACTGGACTGGTTCACCTAAACGGGGCAGTTGATTACTGGGTGGGAAAAATATGACCTGTTCTTTTTCCAATCTAAAACTGTCCCGTTTTGGTGAACCTGTGTCCACTGTTGCTTCAGATTACTGTTCTTGGCTGACAGGAGTGAAACCCAATGTGGTCTTCTGTTGTTGTAGCTCATCTGTCTCAAGGTTCAGAAGGATATGCATTCTGTGATGCTTTTCTGTTCACTACATGTATGAACAGAATAGTTGTGAAGAACTTCACTAAAGTAATGAAGATTAGTTGTTTGGGTTACTGTTATTGTAATTTGAGTTTTGGTTTACAAGGCAGTCTGATTTCTGAATTATGGTACATGATGTGCCATCAATACATTAGTCATTAATGAGTAACATTACACAATACAACAACTTAACATTACATAATACAACAAAATTGAACTGACCTTAGGTGTTTATTTATAGCCAACTTAGGAGCTTGCAGCCTAACCGAATCAGGTCTTTACTTTACTATGAATTTTTACTATGAAAAAATAAAGCAAAACCTTCCAAAACTACAGAGCTTCAATCGTCTGTGTCCTTATAACTATTTATGTCTATGGTTGGAACACATTTGTTTAAAATTCTTACCATTGGACCCATTTGATGGCTAAACTCAATATCTCAACTGCAATGATCTGTCATCTTGGTACAATTCTTTTTTTTAATGAAAAAAAAAATCATGATACCACAGATTTTCCAATGAACAAGTTGATCTTTCCCTTGCTGTTTGAAACCAATAAAACCAGCCTCTCAAGCACAGAGGCAGATGAAATGTCAGTTTGTCAGTGGCATTCCTTACTAAAGCTTGTATAGGATTGTATATAACAAACACCAGTTCCTATACTACTATATGCTGCATTTTTCTGTAGAAATAAGTTTAAATAGTTTAACTAGTGGTCTCACGCTAAAGAAGATGTCATATCACTACAAACCCATGACTCACCAACCAACTACAATCACAGCCAAAGAGGACTACACTTCCCACACTCACGCCACAGTATATAAAGACTGTTAGAACACAATGTCTTTTTGCAAAGTATATGCTCAGTTGCTATTGTCTCTGTTGTTACCAAGCCTTACTTTGTGTTGATATTCTGGTTTTGACTTTGTTTACTCCATTGACCTTGATTCTCTACCTTGCCTGTTTAACGTTGGGGATTTTTGAATTCCCCTTTGGACTTCTTGTTTTTGGATTAAACTACCTAACCTGCACTTGCTTCTGTCTGCGCCTCCTTTACGTGACACAAGAAAACACCATTTAACATACTTTGCTGTCTATAGTTTCAAAACACAAACAACAACAGAGCAATAAGGACATGCCCTCTAAGATTTTCAATTTAATTGGAAACAGTATGACAAAGCAGGTCCCTGTTTAATCAGTGTTCAGTTCTTGCCGTTTAGTCATGCCTAGGCATAGTACGTCAACTGCCATACTTTTAAAAACTGGTTTAGCCAGATCGGCTCTCCGCAGGTTTGTTTCACCCGTCCCTCCCCCATTTTAACTAATACAGAGACAAAAAAGCACATACAGTCTCATAGAATTTTTGTGTCTATTGATTTCACAATTCCAATGGTTGGTAAATAACAAAACAAAAACAAAAACAAAACAAAACAAAAAACAACAACAAAAAAAAAACACCCCATGATTTCCTCACTGCCCCTATAAGGAATTTTGATGTGACATCTCTGTGTGACGTGATGAGAAACAGCAAAAAGTTTTTCCAGATAATCTGGAATGATCTGAAGGATTTTACATCAATTTAAATCTAAGCATTGAATGTGTAGTTTTTGGAATAACCTCTAATGATTTAATTGATGCTAACATTTTCTTACTTATACCCAAGTATCACATTCACAACAGCAAAGTACGGCTAGTATTGTTGTTGTCCTGTAGTTGTACATGTAATATGTTGTATGTCTTATAACAATAAAAATGAAGACATTCTGTAAAATCTGACTGTCTGCCAATACGAATAACCTTATGCTATTTTACATTTCCAAATCTAAAGGTATATTATCCATTAAACAACCACAGGATTCCAGAAAACAATCACATGATTAAGCTAATATTGTATTTTATCTTAAGAGTTAGGGGTGGAAGTCTGGAAACATTTGTTGTTCCTTGGAGTTTTTGGAGGTTTAGCTTTTCTTCACACTTTTATTAACTGACTGCATTGTCATATGTGCAATAACTGAAACACCTTTGTATAGGCAAGGCTTTTTAATACCTAAAGGCTTTTAGCTAGGTTTCTGCCACAGTAATGCCAGACATTATGAGTGGGGAAAATATAAATGGCCTTTGTCTGGTTTTTAAAAGAATAGCAGTGCCATATTTGCTCATCTAGATAGACGTGTGGCTTTTGTTAAATGTCGCCAGTATCAGATGGAAAAGAGCAGGAAAAGAGCACACTAGCAAACTGTTAGAAAGGCTAAATCCACTGCTATGTTCTATTTTGTCTAGGAATAACATCTCTGTCTTTACAAAATCACTGATTCTTCCACTTCCAATGCCAAAATGTTTGATACTATGACTCATACACACAGTTTCTGATGTAAAAAAGATCACGATCAGCAGTAAAAAGGATGTAACTATACAAGGCTACATGTTGTCTCATGAATCTCATGGGGGCAGTCCCATTCTGACAATGCACAAGACGAAACAGTCAAACCTGAAGAGCGGGTTGTGAGGTGATGCCTCTGTCACAAACCCCACCCCCCACCAAACACTTTTATAGTATCTGCTCTCACTGCATTTGTCAGAAACTTGCCAAGATACCACAGAGTTCTGTCTGCACAGCAAAAAGGAAGCCAAGACAAGTAGAGCAAAATGGTATCAGTTGGGTTGCAGATGCTGGGTGCTGCCTTGGGTATCATTGGCTGGATTGGTGTTATCGTGGTCTGCGCTCTCCCTATGTGGAGGGTCACAGCTTTCATTGGAAGCAACATTGTCACGTCGCAGATCCAATGGGAAGGCATATGGATGAACTGTGTTGTCCAGAGCACAGGACAGATGCAGTGCAAGGTGTATGACTCCATGCTGGCCCTGAGTTCAGATCTTCAAGCTGCGCGTGCTCTCACGGTCATCTCCATTGTGGTGGGCATCTTCGGCATCCTACTGGCCATGGCTGGAGGAAAATGCACCAATTGCGTGGAGGATGAGAGCTCCAAGGCAAAGGTTGCTGTGGCAGCGGGCGTGGTCTTCATCATTTCTGGGGTACTTTGTCTCATTCCTGTGTGCTGGACTGCCCAAACTGTCATCAGGGACTTCTACAACCCACTGGTCAACCAGGCACAGAAGAGGGAGTTGGGCGCATCGCTGTTCATCGGCTGGGGCGCTGCTGCTCTGCTGATCATTGGAGGAGGTCTGCTGTGCGCCAGCTGCCCACACAATGACAAGCCAGCATACACAGCCAAATACAGTGCTCCTGCTCGCTCCCAGGCCTCTGCACCCTCCTCCAAGGGCTATGTTTAAGATTGTCAAACAATGATGGTCTTACCTGCACAAGTATGGAGCAATTGAAATGAGGACTTGATGGACAATTGTAAGAGTTAATGTTACTGGATTTTCTTTCTTTCTTTTTACATATTCACAGCATTCAGTAGATACTACTCCATAATGTTATGCCATAATGTTTTCTTAACTGGATGATTGTTGTTACAATATAAGATTATAATGTTTTAAACTTGTTGATTTTTTTCCTCATTCTCTAAATTTTAAGGAATTCGTGATTTTGTAAATAAATAGTTTTGTACTGTATATATATATATTATTCTTTCCTCAGGTATCAAAACAGGAAAAAATAATAAAATCAATACACTTATGTCTAACAGGGAATTTGTTTTCATTAGTTTTTATTTGTTTGCTTTGAAAAAGTTAATCATGTGTTTGGGTAAGTTTGAATAATGTGGTTTAGTTTTTTTAACACAGACATTCAAGTTACTGCCTGTGAACAAAACATTTCCCAAAGGAGTGGTCTTACCTTGACTATCCAGTTCAGGTGTGGCTCAGTTGAAAAACACTACAGGTTAGGTAACACGTAACTGCATAACATATAATTGCACATATGAGAGAAAACCTTTCCAAAGGTAAAAGCATTTAATCTCTTTATCAGGCCACTATGCATTACCGACATAAAGGTTAATAAGCAAAACACCTAACCATTTTTAAGGTTTTTATTTAATTATATATTTATTCATTTAGCAGACGCTTTTATCCAAGGCGACTTACAAATGAGAGCACACATACACACCAATGGTAGCAGAGCTGCATGCAAGGTGCTAGCTTGCCATCAGGGGCAACTTAGGGTTCAGTGTCTTGCCCAAGGACACTTCGGCATGGGATCACCCGGACCGGGATTCGAACCACCAACCCCACGATTAGTGGATTAGTGGACAACCCACTCTACCGACTGAGCCACAGCCGCCCTTTATTTAATTAAGTAAGTATACATTTTTGGTTGTGTTGTAAAATAGAGCACATCTTTGATGCAATCTCTTGGCACTTTTTTTTTACAACACAAAAAGAATACACTGCAGCATGAACTACACAATCTTTTTACACCTGTGTATCATTAAGGTGTAATTACTATTAGTGCCATAGATGAAACAAAAAGGTGTAGTAAAGTGCTTAACAAAGAAAAAAACATTAACGGTAACTCCAATAGTAGTAAATGGGTGCTTAATTAAAGGAAGGTGCGAATGGAGGGTAAATCAAGTAAACTTTTAGAGTAAATGGATATAAACAGTGTTAATATCAACTAATGAATATATGTGATCATTCTCTGCTAATTCCAAGGAGATTCCAACAGAAATATAAAACAAACATGTTAAAATGTTTTTATAATGTTTCTAATGTTTTCAATACAAATTTAAAACAAATAAAAAGGCCAACTTACATATATTTAAAATTTACTTTACAGTACAGTAATTTGAAAATGAGCCCATTGCTTGTTTAAACAAACTCTAAATTATAGACAAGAGTTCCAAAACCTTTTTTATTGTTAGTTTAGTGGTCTTTTTGATCAACCAAACAAACAATCAACCAATCAATCAAGCAATCAAGCAATCAACCAGTCATTCAATCAACCAAACAATCAACATATAATCAAACAATCAATCAAACAATCAATCAACCAACTAATCAATCAGTCAACCAACCAAACAACCCATGAGTCAGTCACTTAACCAACCAATCAAATAGTCAATCACCCAACCAGTCAATCAATCAATTAAATTATCTGATAGAACTCAACAACAGCCATTTAACTTCCATCATTAGTGAATTTTATGTGCATATTTTTTATGTTCTTATATCAGTACAGGACATTTGTCATAAGTCTTTACCATGATAATCTCACACATGCTACAAATGCAATAGGTGAAGATTAGGTTGGAATAATGCTGAACTATTCCTTAATTGTTGGAGCAAGTATTTGTATGCAAATACATATGTACAAATAATAAGTAGTTAATATAATTTTAAAATTAGTTTCACATGTCAACTTCACTATATGTATTTTAGAGCCTGGTAGGGGTCGCTCAGGTTGTACGTCTAAATAGACTTTGAAAACAACACATATTGATGGAACACAGTATCAAATGACTGCTTATTCTTTTCTTTGAATGTGCAGTAGAACCACACCCTTTAAGTATGGGGTATAAAAAGCATGTTAATACAACACGCAGACACATTTCCGGAACTATCCCAAGAAGCATTGATTGCAGACTGTCCATAACAATGGTATCCCAAGGCCTCCAGATCCTGGGTGTTATGCTGTCTATGACAGGGTTGCTGGGGACAATCATCACCTGTGCTCTGCCTATGTGGAGAGTGACAGCTTTCATTGGAGCTAACATTGTCACGGCGCAGGTCATCTGGGAGGGTTTATGGATGAACTGTGTGGTTCAAAGTACTGGACAGATGCAGTGTAAGGTCTACGACTCCCTGCTGGCCCTTCCTCAAGACCTTCAGGCGGCCCGAGCCATGGTCATCATCTCCATAATAGTGGGCATCTTTGGTGTGCTAATGGCTGTGATTGGAGGAAAGTGTACCAACTGCATGGAGGATGAATCAGCAAAAGCTAAAGCTTGCATTGTCTCAGGGGTGATCTTTCTCATCGCTGCCTTCCTCATCCTAATACCTGTGAGCTGGTCTGCCCAGACCCTTATCAGGGACTTCTACAACCCCTTGTTGGTAGAAGCCCAGCGTCGAGAGTTAGGAGCTTGCCTCTATATTGGCTGGGGTTCTGCGGCTCTCCTGCTGCTGGGGGGAGGGCTGCTTTGCTGGAATTGCCCGCCGAAGGACAACCAGCAATATACAGCAGCCAAATTTGCTCCTGCTAGATCCTTGTACCCAGGGATGAATTATGTGTGAGCAAAATGGTGAATGTTTCCACGAGAACTCTGAACAAAAGTGGATTCATCTACCATATTAACTATGTCTCTGGAAAGGCATGTATTTCTTTTCTTTTGAGACTACATATATTTTCCTATTACATGATTGTATATATTTGATAATAATGAGATGGATGCTTGTTTTAATAAATGAATGTGAACAAATTCTATACATGGAAATTCGGAGAATGAAAATCTTTTTCATTTGATATTTTGTAATTAAAAGTCTGAAACTGATTAATATCTGAGTCTTTAATTAGCACCTAAACTGAGGCTGATATGAAAATATTACATTGTTTGACATAATGTACAAATATGAAGGCAAATGATATTGTCAGGCATGATTCCTTTACATGCACATTTTTTTAAATACAGTATGTGAACACAATTACTAATCCTCACTGTGGTAAAATACAATATATATATATATATATTATAATATATATATATAATATCTATTGTCTCTGATGAACAAGGGAGATTTTGTAACCCTGTATGGTATGAATTGGTGTCATTGGGTAAAAAAAAGTATTACTGTTATTGCGTAGAGAAGTATTCATAGAAAATATTACTGTAGTAAGCTCCCTGGAAATTCACTTCCACCAATACCAGTAATTCATTCTACAACATCAATATGTTGTGCCCTTCAGCAATGTATCTGAGAGTAACATTTATTGTGTATATTATATAGCATATAGTACTGTAATAAGCTCCCTGGACAAACAATTATTATTATTATTATTTTTTTTTTTTATCAATTTGTATAGCGCTTTTTACAATGGTACATTGTCTCAAAGCAGCTTTACAGAAATATAATTTTTACATTTTACAAGCGACTTACTAATGAGAGCACATTCACACACCAATGGTAGCAGAGCTGCCATGTAAGGTGCTAGCTTGCCATTGGGGGCAACTTAGGGTTCAGTGTCTTGCCCAAGGACACTTCGGCATGGGATCACCCGGGCCGGGATTCGAACCGCCAACCCCACGGTTAGTGGATTAGTGGACAACCCGCTCTACCGTTTAATTATTCACTTCCACCAATAGCAGCGCTTCGTTCAACAATGTCAGTAGGTTGCACACACAATGAATGTAACTGAGAACAGAATTTATTTTATCCAGAGAGCTTATAATATACAGTAATGCCTGAAATTCATTTAAAAAGAAATTTGTATGAATAAATCAAATGTAATTTGTAAGAATAAATAAAATGATGAGTGTAATGCTTGATAGTAGTATATAACCCTGTACTACACATTCAAATCCTTGGGTTCCATAATGGTGTCATGTTGTGCCACGTCAACATATGGTTTTTAACAATGATCAAATATGAATTGTATCAAAGTGCTGAAAAGTAAATGTTGCTCGTCTATTATTATAAATCTGATTTTTTTTTTAAATAGCTGAAAAGTGTGCTTTAAGGGCACTGGAAAAAGAGGCAGATAGAAGTGCACAGCTAAATATATTCAAAATGGCTACCAGGGCATCAGTCATGTGACCAACTGACGTTCCTATTCTACTAAAACATTACATCATCCTTTATCATACTTAGAGTGAGTGTAAGACTAAAAATAGGTATGTCATATACACATATAATTGAAAAGACTTAAGCTATTCATGAGACTTTATTAAATACACTTTATTGCTTGTGTATTTCCGAGGATTCTATGAGCATGTGTGAGCTTTTTAACTGTGACTTTAAAAGATTACTAGCAAAACCTTCACTCTATGAAGTGTGCTTTCAGACACTTGCTCATGCCGGCTTTAATTGGTAAGGGCTGAAAGCAGCCACGTGGTACAATCAGTCTAATGATTAGCACCTTTGCATGATTACCATGAGGATTACAAAAAGGGTTCAGACACACACAGAGAGAGCTCATCAAGCGTTTGGAGATTTTCTATTGTTCGTAAATCAGTGGGAAGCAATGGCTAGTTCAGGGCTGCAGATTTTGGGTTTGGCTCTGGCGCTCTTCGGTTTGCTTGGAGATATCATCATCTGTGCCCTGCCCATGTGGAGAGTGACGGCCTTCATCGGGCAGAACATCGTGACCGCGCAGACCTTCTGGGAGGGCCTGTGGATGAACTGTGTGATTCAGAGCACAGGACAGATGCAGTGCAAAGTCTATGACTCCATGTTGGCTCTGCCCCAGGACCTACAGGCCGCGCGCGCTCTCGTGGTCATCTCCATCCTCCTGACGCTGTTCGGTCTCCTGCTCGCGGTCGCTGGGGGAAAGTGTACAAACTGCATCGAGGACGAACCGACTAAGGCGCGCGTGTCCGTGGCGGCCGGCGTGTTCTTTCTGGTCGGCGGTGTTCTGTGCCTGATTCCTGTGTGCTGGTCGGCTCACACGGTCATCATGGACTTCTATAACCCTACACTGGCGGACGCACGGAAGCGCGAGCTCGGCGCATCGCTGTTCGTTGGCTGGGGCGCCGCCGCTTTACTGCTGCTCGGAGGCGCGCTCTTCTGCTGCCAGTGTCCTAAAACTGAATATCGAGGTTATTCAGCCAAATACACAGCGCCAAGATCAAATACGCATGCTGCTGGCAACTACGTGTAGGTCTAAGGAAAGCGTAACATTGGCTTGATGGACAATTAATGTGTCTTAATTAACTTGTTTTTATTGGACGGATTTACTAAATAAACATGTTTTATGCAACCTGTCTTCTCTTGGGCTCTAAAACCTAAACCCTTAAATTAGG
>JAFFST010047734.1:22411-34296 GCA_022414735.1 Noturus placidus
AGTAACCCAGAGCCTGGCAGTGCTGGGGCTTGAACCCCTTCCGATCAGCAACCCAGAGCCTGGCAGTGTTTTGGCTTGAACCCTTGACCTTCGGATCAGCAACCCAGAGGCTGGCAGTGCTGGGGCATGAACCCCTTCCGATCAGTAACCCAGAGCCTGGCAGTGCTGGGGCTTGAACCCCTTCCGATCAGCAACCCAGAGCCTGGCAGTGCTGGGGCTTGAACCCCTTCTGATCAGTAACCTAGAGCCTTGCAGTGCTGAGGCTTGAACCACTTAGCTTCTGATCAGTAACCCAGAGCCTGGTAGTGCTGGGGCTTGAACCCCTTAGCTTCGGTTCAGTAACCCAGAACCTGGCAGTGTTGGGGCTTGAACCCTTGACCTTCCGATCAGCAACCCAGAGCCTGGCAGTGCTGAGGCTTGAACCCCTGATCTTCCGATCAGTAAGCCAGAGCCTGGCAGTGTTGAGGCTTGAACACCTGATCCTCCGATAGGTAACCCAGAGCCTGGCAGTGTCGGGGCTTGAAACTTTGACCTTCTGATCACTAACCCAGAGCCTGGCAATGCTGAGGCTTGAACCTCTGATCTTCCGATCACTAACCCAGAGCCTGGCAGTGCTGAGGCTTGAACCCCTGATCTTCCGATAAGTAACCCAGAGCCTGGCAGTGCTGGGGCTTGAACCCCCAAGAGTCTTACTCTTAATTGTTTATATAATTTGCCATATGCAGCTGCGTACACAAACATCATCAGACAAAACATCCTTATCAGACATGTGTGATAATAACACGGTGGTTAAAGAGAGTTTATGAGTCAGCAAATGCATTATGGGAATTAAAGCCCAGCTTTGTAGCAGGGCGTGAGACAAGACTGAAGACTGGGCAGCTCTTGTTG
Source organism: Noturus placidus (assembly GCA_022414735.1). Classification (NCBI taxonomy): domain Eukaryota; kingdom Metazoa; phylum Chordata; class Actinopteri; order Siluriformes; family Ictaluridae; genus Noturus; species Noturus placidus. The sequence continues at coordinate 23,300 of JAFFST010047734.1, forward strand.
TTGTTGTGACTGTTGTCCAGTCTGAACAGAGTAACATGACTAAGTTTGCGTGTGAGAAAGTAAACGGCAGCGTGCCTGGTGTGTGTTTGTGTGATGGCATGCTCTTTACGTAAGAATTTGTGTGTCTGTGTGTGTGTTCTTGTCAGTTAAACTAAGGCATTGTTGTGAGTCAAGAAGAGGGAAAACAAATCTGGCCACTACACTCACTCGCTTCTTATATAAGCATGAGTGTATCAAATATTCATAAGACTTCATCTCTTAAAGCCAGGCTGAGAAGAGGAGCAGTGTGTAACATGGAGAGGAGTGCTGAGATTACTATTTATGCCGAGAGAGAGACATGAAGGGTAGATCGTGATTAAGCCAGGTCTTCTTGGCTGTTCCTGTCAGGATCAATGGAGATGCTGTGAGCAATGGGCTCCTGGATGCAAAAGCAGAGGAGAGAAGAGGAGAGCAGAACAGAGGAGCTATCCCTCCTTCTGGAATGTATCCCAGTGCTTAGCTTATAAAACCGCGTCATATATCTTAGCACAAAATTCCAGCATCCTGTTGCCTCTAATCCTTTGGCTGCTTCCAGGGAAGTAGGCTTAGAGAGAGTGTAGATTTAAAACCAGCTCAAATATGGGTTTTTATTTCCTGGCAAGTATTATTTCAATGGCACATTCAGCATAATGGCTGAAATTGAGAAATGATAAGAGAAAAGCAAACGTGTAGGCATTAAGAAAGGCAGAAGGAATGAGAATAAAATACGCTGGGATAATATTGGAAGGAATCTGGCATTTGGGAAACTGTTCAGAGAACAAAGCATTTCTGCAGAGCAGGTTCTAAGCGTGCCTCACGAGTGTACATAGAAGGAACAAAAGGAGGCAGGAGGGAGGGAAGGAAGAGAGCTGAAGTGGAGGGCAGCTCTGCTGGGACAACTCATCAGGGAAGAGAGGAACAGGTGCGTTGAACAAGTGGCATAGAATGCCAACATGACAGACTGACCCGATGGAGCACGAGCAACAGGAAAGTGAGCAAAGACGACAGAACAAAGGACGAGAATGAGAAAGAGCAGGGAGGATGGAAAAGAGAGATTCTGGACAGCAGTGAAGGAAGGATTAATCATGCCGTCAGAATCACCCTGTACACAAAACACAACTCTCCTGGAGTTACATTTATATGTCCTTATTTACCCATCTAGCAGACATTTTCGTCCAAAGCAATTTACAAGTAAAGCAAATTCTGTTCCAAGCATAGAACTGAGCAGGTGAGAGTTAACAGTCTCACTCAAGGGCTCATTGAGCTTCCTGGCATTTATACACACATCCTTCCTGTGACACACACACACACACACACAGCCTTAAGGGAATACGCCAACATTCTCAACATAATCTCTGTCCATCATATGTCCATCCATCCAGCTTATGTGTGATTACAGCAGAGACAAAACTTCCCTGTATCGAGAAAAGAACAGAAAATCTGTTTACACAAAAAATCATATGAATCATATTATAATGAAAATTCAAGGCAGATGCTAAATCCTATCATTAAATATTTATGCAGAATGCATATTTTTGTAAATCACTTTCACATGAATTGTTTAGTCAAAGATTTGCAAAGCTCGAAATCATTTCATACAATAACGCCCCTGAATTCTTGATTCTGACTGATCAGAAGGTGTTGATTCATTTCCAATAAGAGCAGCTCCGACAGTTACACCTGCAAGGCAAACGCGCTCATTCTAATGCGTTATTATTTCTATGGTAACAGCTTACACAGGGACTTGTATAACCGACACTCCACATAAACGTCCAAATACAAGTGACTAGAGGTCGAGAAAACCGATCAATCGGCACAAAAAAAACCCACACTGATAGTTTTTCCCGGTTGCGTCAGTTGCGGGAGCGGCTGAGAAAAGTCCACTGTCGTTATACGCTACAAGAGGGGCCTCTAGAGGCGAAATAAAAACTATCGCTCACCAATTTTGTTGTGTTATTTGAAGTGTTTTTTTGATTCATTTTGGATGCCTCTATTTGTATTTTATATTTGGAGTGTTACTTTTTGGTTCGGTTTGGATGTATATCTTTTATTTACTTCAATATTTATTAATAGCTAATATATATTAATATTTAGATATTTATTGCATTTTAAAATACTACAGTGCATTTTCACGGTACAGTCAGTGCTGTTTATGTTTGTAATAAAGTTCAGCAATATTTTAATTTGAGTGTTATGTTTTCATTCAGCATCAGTTGAAAAACTATGGGTTGATTGATCGGTTACCGGCAGGTACTGCCTGACTTAGCTATCGGTATCGGTAAAATCCACTATCGCTCGACCTCTACAAGTGACTTGTTTCGTGGACGTTCAACAACATTAACCAGAACTTTAAACGGAATAAAATTCCAATGTGTTGTTAAGTAGAATAAATGTATAAGTAGATGTTGTTTAAGTAGAATAAATACTTCGGGACACGCTATAATTGGAAAATATTCCAAGTATATTTACATCCTGGTCCTTTACATCAGGCTGCATAAAACGAACCTAATGTTGATTATTATCCTATAATCATGCACCATCTTGTTTTATTCCTTACATACTTACATTCAGAGATTTTTAGAATATGTGGTTATATTTCAGTGGTACAGTGGCGAACGATTACTCCAAAACCTTTGAGAACGTAAGCAAAAATTTAATTTTTTTATTTTTTATTGCCATTGGATTATACTACTGAAGAGAGCCTTAAGACATTTTGGTGCACTGTGGAATTGATCTGTGGGTTGATCATGAGGTCGGGTTTTGCACGTCAGGTCTGCAATTTCCTCCCACTTCCCAAAGAAATGCCAGTAGGTGGACTGCCTGCTCTAAATTGCCCATGCGTAGGTGTGAATGAGTGTGCAATTGTGCATCCATTACCGAAAATGCAACACACAATACTGATGTGGTGAATAGCTCTAAAAATCCCAGAGTATTCCTTTAATCACCAATCCACCATTGCTCTGTTGTGCGGTTGTGTTGTTATTCAGGTGAACAGCAGGGATAAAGCCTGTCTATGGGGATACAGAGTCATTCTCCTTCACTGGCCTTCAAATATGAGTACAGGGCCTGTAATGAGTGCTACACAACAGGTTATGAAATATGCATGTTACAGTGTGTCCCAATAGACACATCAGCACATTATACAGTAATAAAGACCAGGTGTTTGCATCATGGAACTGCATTTGTGAGACAGACAGAATGTCACTTTATATGTACATAATTAAGAATAAAGACTCCTCCTAAGGGGAATGCATGTAAGCTTCTGTATGTATCATGTAGGGGAAGTAATAGTAATTTGAATAAGTTTACCAAGAAAAGAAAAGCATTCCCAATCTTCCTAATTCTCCCAGGATACATTTTGGATTACCTCAATATTATTTGTAATCACATTCACTCAACAGATGCAGTTTATGTAGAACCGGTGCCAGATCACTGTATATCACATAAATAATTCTCGGCTCCTTCACCAAATAATTGGCAAGCTGCTTACAATTCAACCGGTTTTACCTAAAGCTCCATGGTCAAGGCTGCAAGCGTTCTCATTATCCGTGCTCACACCAAACCTTTCCCAAGAGCTTCCATTCATTATACCGTTTTTCACTTTTTCAAAAAAAAAAATATAATGTATATTGAAAATAATTTCTTGAGGTGCTCGCGTTTTGTGATTCATTTCCTAATTATGAGTTTTAATCGAAAGGACAAGTCAGAATACTGGACTCCATCATACTGCTTGTCGGAACCTAGTTTAACAGTTAATCTGACCTCATTTCCTTTATAATATTAATCAGGGGCTGAAATCAGATGCGTAGCTAGTGGGGGATTTAGCGTGTGAACTCCACCTGAAATACTTTATGATAGTCCCAAATGGTTATTTCTGGGTGGTTAACAGCTGAAACTTTAGATAATCTGTGGCACCTGTCCAACAGAAATCTGCCAAAAGCATTACGAACAACATGAATTCTGACAGTCGACAACACCCAGCAATGAGATTTTCAAATCGTAAATCACACTATTATATGATATTTGCTTCAGAGAGACAGTCAGTCAGTCAATCCATATCTGACACCAATCCCATAAGCTGTGCTGGTTATTTTTACCCCTCTAATCCAGGCAAAGGGGACGTATTTAGGAAAATATACTATATACAGTACTGTGCAAACACCTTAGGCACATGTAAAGAAACACTGTAAAGCAAAGATGTCTTAAAATAATTAAATAATTTTTCTATTTAAAAAAAATACTATAAAGAGCAGTTAAAAGCAATAAACTAAACAAAGTCAATGTTGGTCTTTTAAAACTCTTTTTTAAGCAAATTTTTTTATTATTATTTTGATCTGTCTGAATAAGGCTGAAGTCCTAAAACAAATATCTACTACAAAAGTGTACTACAAAAATAGGGTGCCTAAGGACTGTACACTCACCAATCCACGCAATTATCCAAACAGCCAATCATGTGCCAACAGCACAGTGCATAATATCATGCAGATACAGGTCAAGAGCGTTCAAATCAAACGAAAATATGTCATCTCAGTGACTTTGCATGGTCGTTGGGTGCAAAGCAGGTAGGTTTGAGTATTTCAAAAACCTCCTGGGATTTTCACATATCTTGTACACAGAATGGTGTGGAAAACAAAAAACATCCAGTAAGCAGTGTTTCTGTGGCTAGAAACACCTGGTTGTTTTGATAGGTAAAACTGGTTCAAGCTGACAGGAAGGCTACAGTAATTCAAATAACCACTCTTTATAACCGTGATGAGCAGAAACGACCTTTGAGGTGGATGGGCTACAACAGCAGAAGACCATGTCGTGTTCAGGAATCTGAGGTTACAGTTGGCACAGGCTCACCGCTCACCTGGTCTTGTCCCAACCTTAAACTGTCCAGTTTTGCGGAGCCTGTGCACACTGTAGCCTCAGATTTACCATTTTCGAGAAAATTTACCACTCAATATTCACTCAAAATTTGGCACTCAATGTAATGTTCTCAATTCTGTAACAATCCAGACAAAAATCAGGGATGTAAGCAGATTGGCTATGTTAAAATGGCCGTAGGTCTCAGCGAGTGTGTGAACGCCTGTGTGCATGGTGTCCTGCGATAGACTGGCGTCCCATCCGTGAAGATCCTGACCAGGAAAAAGTGCTTATTGAAAGTGAATGACCACAAAGAAGAAGCAAGCAGAGATAGCAACAAGTAAATCATAGTAATCATAGAAAAGAATCATAATATTTTCTATTTATAAAGACTTATTAAGTGCTTATTTTGCAGAAATTACTACAAAGATACCAATTACAGGGCCCTAATAACTATTTAAGCCTAAATTTAGCAGATTTAAAAGTTTGTTTTCCACTGTCCCAAAGATATCATGGCTAATGAGCAGTAAAATCCGGCAAATACAAAAATACAAGAGTCAATCACATGTTGTACATACTGTTTGTTCGTCAAATAATGAGATAACGCATGAGGAATATGGAGTGTACGTCCAGGGGAAATAATTCTCTTCTGCAAGCAAGAGTGATTATGTAAATGAGTAAAGCGAGGCATGCGAACCACGGGCCAGCAGGTAAACTCATTTCCATATTACGTCCAAACTGGCTAGTGCCCAATCCAGATCTAATACACAGAAAACACACACACACAGGGTATAGATAGAATTTTCCCATATCAACAGCCTGAGGGATGGTGTCTCCACTCGCACTGGCACCATAACGATTAATGCATGTCCAAGGAATTATTTACATATATATTAAACATATGACATGGGGCTTGCATACACTAGGCTTTCAAACACCCAAAGCATGGTAGATATTTGTCTCAGGTGAGGCGACCTCTTTTACATGCATACACGAAACACAGAGAAGCAGTGCCTTCCTATAGTGCTAATCCTAATATAGTGCTATATATACATTAGCTGCATTTGTACATTGCCATCATGCCATGCTAATAAGCCAATCAAAATTCACCTCATGCAGCTTGTATGGTGTAAGTTCCTCCATACTGAGAAACATGCACATCTAGTGAAAGGACACACATGCTTTCCACATGTGAATTATATACATTACGAATTATATACATTGCGAAACTATAAACAGATAAAAACGAATATGATGTGCAATTCATTCATTATTAAAATATTCAACCTATGCCGCATTTTTATATCAATGCAATCTAAAAATGACTGAAACAATCTTTATTCTAGTCTAATAAAAGATTTAAAACTTAAAGTGCACCTATTACGGTTTTTCAAATATTCCCTTTCATGTAGTGTGTTATAGATCTGTCTGTGAACGTAAAAAGTCTGCGAAGTTTCAAAAATCAAAACGCACGACAAACGGAGTTATTGACTCGCAAACGAAGGAAGCGATTCCGAACAGCTGAAACGACTCGTCCGACTTTACTTCCTGTACTAACCTACGTAGGTTTGTAACTAGGGTGGCTGTGGCTCAGTCGGTAGAGCGGGTTGTCCACTAATCCACTAATCATAGGGTTGGTGGTTCGAATCCCGGCCCGGGTGATCCCATGCCGAAGTGTCCTTGGGCAAGACACTGAACCCTAAGTTGCCCCCGATGGCACGCTAGCACCTTGCATGCAGCTCTGCTACCATTGGTGTGTGAATGTGCTCACATTAGTAAGTCACTTGTAAATGTAAAAATGATATTTCTGTAAAGCTGCTTTGAGACAATGTACCATTGTAAAAAGCGCTATACAAATTGATAAATTAAATAATTAAATTAAATTAAATTAACTAAAAGCCCCGCCTCTGGTCTTCATCGACTACTCCGAACAGACGGAGCTGAAAGTCGTTATGGTAGTGGGCGTTTCCTGTTTGAAACACGCTGACAGCGATAGACCAATCAGAGCAGAATATGCTCTCTGAAAGGAGGAGTTTAGAACAAATCCTTTAGAACGGATCATTTAACGAGTCATTTTTGACACTGGGAAAATATAAGGTAATGCTACAGATTAAATTATGAGCACATTAAAGTGTTTTTAACCTCGGATGCGTGTAAATCTATTGTATGAGACCTCTAAAATAAAATTTAGGCACGTTTCAAAACCATAATACGTGCGTGTTAATGTGCACCAAAAAATAAAACATAAAAATAGACAAGAACAACGTTTTTTTGTCAGTTGAAGTCAGGATAGACACAACTTTAATTTGTTTGTAAAGAAAGGAGGAAAAGGAAGGCATTTCAACAAAGTGCAGAGAAAGAGATACCGGTACAGCGCATGTAAACAGGTATGTTTAAGGTTTATACTTTGTATAGGGCATGTGTGTGTTATTACAGAGCCTATAGGACTTCGAGGTCTTTCCTCTAGAAGTTCAGCACAAACCAGTTGTCAATCAAAAAGCATGAAAACACACACACAGCTCATAATTCATATGGTGGCAGTGACTGAGCTGCTGGGCAAGATCTTAGTGATGCCGGAAACCTCAGCGGAATACTAAAGCACAAAACATACGCACACATACAGTCATGTGAAAAAATAAGTACACCCCATGGAAATTGCAGACTGTTTTGACATTATTTGGACAAACAAACATTTGATCATCTTTGAACCAGTGCCTATTAATGAAGTTGATTAAAGCACATGGACAAGACCACATGGAACAATAGCTTAGCTATTTTTTCTTTTTTAATCATTTATTCAACAGAAATATCAATAGATGTGATATTGTTCTGTGGGGAAAAAAGTAAGTACACCCTTGGCCTCAGAAGCTAGTATTGCCCCGTTTAGCAGAAATAACACCTTGTAGGTATTTTGAATAATTGTCCACGAGGCTTGCTGGAATTTTTCATCATTCTTCTATGCACTATTCTTTCAGTTGTAAGATGTTTGAGGGGTTTCTTGCCTGTACTGCCGGTTTCAAATCCCCCCTGAACATTTCAATGGGATTCAAATCCAGGCTTTGACTAAGTCATTCCATAACCTTCCATTTCTTATTTTTTGAGCCATTCTTTGGTGGATTTGCTAGTGTTCTTAGAATCATTATACTGTTTAAAGGTCCACTTTCGGTTCATAATTGAATCAATGAATGCAAGCTGTCCAGTCCCTGAGGCAGTGAAGCAATGCCAAACCATAACATTTCCACCCCCATGCCTCACAGTTGGTATGAGGTGCTTCTCCGGAAAAGCTGTCTTTGGTTTTATATTAAGGAGCACTGTGGCTACTTCCGCATTGATGCATAGAAATTTCTCAGTATGAACCCTCTCCTGATGACACTGAGAAGGTGGAAAGAATGTTTACTGTTTTAAGGAATCCACAACCATTGTGATTAAGATCAGCACTACACAGCTAAACTAACTAGCATGTATGAGCAGGGTTTTTCTGCAACAACACTGATTTGGGGAAAGAAGATGGTGTGGCGAGTAGTGCTGGGTGACATTCATGACTAATTCGATGTGAAATAAATAAATAAAACGGCAAGATAAACTTCGCCGAGGACTAAACTCTGTCATGTATCAGGGAGGGAACTCTGGACTTAATTTCCCAGCTGCCACTGCACCATACTACATCATTGTCACATGACCACCTGTATCACGTTTCTGTATGGCCACTGTTTGTACTGCTTCTCCGTCTGTGTATTGTCTAACTTGACCTTTGTCCCTGTACCATGTACCATTTTTAGTTTATGTTTAGCCTTAGCCACTTAGCTTTTGTAGCTTGTTTTGTAACTCGTAGCAAAGAATGATTCAGATATCACTTCAGAGATATGGAATTGGTACATGTTTGAACAGTTAGATGAACAAGTTTATGTAAAATATTATGCTGTGTTACATCCGAACATCATGTTTCAATTTCCACCTCAAATCTTTATAAATCAATTGCTTTTTTTTTTTCTTCATTGTAATCAAGAATCGCTCATAATCCCACCTTACAAAAACTGATTCTACAGCTCTACAGTGAACCCTCCACATAAACAGATAAAAAAAATGTGTTTAATTGTTGACATGTAGGGAGACGTTTATGTAACATTTTTATATTATATTACATTAGATTCTTCAACTCATGGAGTCGTTTTTTATTCAATTACAACTTTAAGCAAGTCTTCAAGGACTTTAGCCTCATCAAGTGGGACATCAATAAAGTAAAGTAACTCCTTAGCAACTAGCCATCTAGTTTAAATAACGATAGCTATGCTAATGAATGAATTACACCTACCTGTCAAACCGTTAAACTCACCCCAACATCCATCCATCCATCTTCTATACCGCTTATTATTTTTTTCTCATCTCAACATGTCATTTACAATCATTTATGGACAGCAAGACCATAATAAAACCACTATGGACAATTGAAATGTCGCTGCTGAAAACAGTGTAGTGAGCAAAACTGTCGTTATTTTTTACCCCGATTAAGCACTTTAGTGTAGTCTGCGCTGAAGTGCGTTTTTATATTTTTATTTATTTATTTATTTTGGCATTGCAGGATACTAAAGTATCCTGGGCGGCTGTGGCTCAGATGGTTATCCACTAATCATAGGGTTGGCGGCTCGATTCCCGGCCCACATGAGTCCACATACCGAAGTATCCTTGGGCACTCTGTGCTGTGTGTAAAGATGATGTCTCTTGTGTGGAATGACGACAAAACTGCAGTATGTAATATCTGTAATCTCTTTACTGATCAAATTTTACACTGGAAGTGAGCAGCAGTGAAGCGGGAATTTTTTTGCCACGCAGCTCGTGCTGAATTAAAGCACCAGTGAAAGATTTAAATGAAGATGAGTTGACAAAAAAGTATGTATTGCATAGAAAAATATATTTGAAGAGTAGTACATTTCATATCCAGTTAATGTTAATATATAAAAAGAAGTGTATATTATATATGACCAGTGATGAAGTAGAAATGCTTGTATTAGTGGAGAGTGAATGTGAGACTAACAGGAGGATTTTTCTAATTCAGACAATGTTAATATGAATTAATAACATTCAATAAGTTAAGAAATCTTACTTTAATCTTCAGAATTGAGTTCATGTTAATGTGAGTAAAGTGTTTTCTGTTTAGGAGACTAGTTACTGTGAAACAGCTTGTTGAAATGGAGCGAATAAAGTTTTTATGTGCATTTCCTTCAGAATTAATTATTATTCATTTAAAAGAAGGTATAAAAGGCAGGACCATCGGTATCGGTTATTGGTATCGGCCGATATCACTCTGAATAATCGGTTATCGTATCGGCTGATACATTTTGTATCGGTGCATCTCTAATATAAACCATCCAAATTGATAGCCATCATGATAGATGGAATCTATCTGTGATTCCCAAAACTATCGTCAATCATCTCAATCAGGGCATTAATGGCAAAAAACCCCACCAAGGCTGAGAAGTACAATGATATATGATACATACATTACACACAAATACGTATATAAAAATGTACTATTACATGCTGTAGTAAACCACAGAGATACAGATGTGTCCTGTTCCAACAGTATCTTTCAAACAGGCATGCTGATTCCCAGGAGACTGAGGGCAAACACGACAGGACCTATATAGAGCTACACCACAGGCCAGATGATGCCTCACACACACACACACACACACACACACACACACACACACACACACACACACACACACACACACAAACATCTAGAGACACAAAAACATGTGGGTCATGAGTATGGATGTGTTTACAGTGAAGGTATAGATTTCTACAGCTGTACCCAGCACACACACACACACACACACACACACGCACACACACGCACACACACACACACACAAACATCTAGAGACACAAAAACATGTGGGTCATGAGTATGGATGTGTTTACAGTGAAGGTATAGATTTCTACAGCTGTACCCAGCACACACACACACACACACACACACACACACACACACACACGCACGCACACACACACACACACACACACACACAAACATCAAGAGACACAAAAACATGTGGGTCATGAGTATGGATGTGTTTACAGTGAAGGTATAGATTTCTACAGCTGTACCCAGCACACACACACACACA
>JAFFST010047736.1:2958-14573 GCA_022414735.1 Noturus placidus
GTATTTTTTATTTCTATTTAAAATCATCTGGCTGGAAAGACTAAAGACGCTCGGTTCAATCTGGCAACCTGTTTTTTTTCGGACCCCTGTAGAGTTCAGACTAACTTTTTTCCTCAAACTTGTGGACACGCTCACGCTTGTGGACTCTCCTTCTTTCTGTGAGCTGGCTTTGGGAAGGTTGAACCCAGCCAGACCCCAGTCATCCTTTTAAGGTTATTTGTCTTTTCATTAGCAGGACTTAAGATGAGTGTAAAGCCTCATCTGAGCAGTCTGGGGGTCGCAGTGCTGGTTTTGGGAAGCGTTTCTCTCAGTCTCCAGTACAACACGCACAGGCTCAGAAACAAGTGAGTATCAACTCGGAGGGGATCAAAGTCCCTTGTTTGTTTCTTGTCATTATGCTGAATGATCTTGTGGATGATCTCATTAGCTCGAGGAGATCATTCATGTGAGGAAAGGCTTTTACTGTAATGCTCCAGTTGAGAGTTTTACAGTATTTAGCCTGACATGTGGATACAGAATGATCAACTGCCTTGATAAAGCACAAATATTAATGACATTCCCATCCTTTCAAATTGTTCTTAAAGCAACAACAATAAGAAGAAAAGTGCAATAAAGCGTTAAAGTCTTGCTTGACGTCATGGCTATGAGCCCAGATGTTCCAGATGTGTTTGCACGCTATAACGTCGCGATTTAATTGGCTACAATCAGTGTGTAATTAGGCTCGCTTCCGGTTTTTCAGCCTACAGTGATAGTATGACAGTAAATGAATTGAATTTTGGATGAAATAAATTGTTTGTTTATGGATTTGTCAGAAACTGGTGCGCGTTCATCGTGCAGAAGAACGTGAGCTGCGTAGTGCGCGCGGATCTTCCTGCAGTGCTTGAAGCTGGAGCTGCGCCCTGCCCTCCACACCAACCCAACTGCGAGCCTCCAATGATGTGAGTAACACCACGAGGGGCGGGTCATGATGTGGGGGCGGGGCGGTGACGCTTATACTACAGGGAGAGGGTGGGGCTTGTTGGAGTTAAAGCCAGAGAATGTACAGCCGTCCAAATAGTGATGGGGAGTTCGGATCATTTTACTGACTCGGATCTTTGAATCACGGTCAGCAAAATGAACGACTCCTGCTCTAATTACTTCAGCAGAATATAATTAAAATGTTAACATGTTTAATTCCCCAACACGTCTAGTACTCATACAAACGCCGATCACATTTAGAATGAAAGATAAACTATAGGCGAACACGCTAAGGCTGAATTATGAGAAACAGAAATGATTCATTAATAGCTCGGCTGGGTTTTCAGGCGACGCGGCGTGTTCGTTCACCTCACTTCCTGATCCGAGGCGTTCTTTCTTTCGTCACGTCACATTTGTTACGTCTGAAACAGGAACGATTAGTTCAGCTCTCGCGTCTTCGGGTTCGAGTCATTCGTTCGGTCCATGGGCTGAATGCAGTGGAGCAGTGACGTGATGAACGAACGACTCGAACCCGGAGACTCGAGACGTGAACGAATCATTTCTGATTCCTGTACAGAACTCATGGGGATGTTGCAGCGTATGCGCAGTCAAAAATGAACGAATCACTCTCCGAGACAACTCGTTGTTCCTGAGTCATATTAAAGATTCGTTCAGAATGACCGAATCGATCTTGAACGCCACTTCACTAGAACCAAAAATGGAGCTGTACAACCGTGTCTGTAGTGCATGGTGATTCAGAGTGCCATTTAGTACTAGGACTGTGTGTGTGTGTGTGTGTGTGTGTGTGTGTGTGTGTGTGTTCCTGGATTTTTAGTGGAGTGTAGACATTCTTTGCAGCTTAATTGCACCGCTGTCCTCAACTTGAAAACAGCTTGAAGGCACCGGAAAAGGCATGTTAGTCTCCAGTCTTAAGAGCACAGCATGGCACTCATTTCACCAACATCATCTCATTGGCTGATTACCATCAGAGAACATGGCCTCCCTTTGGCTAATACTGCTGTGTTATAGAAACAAAAATCACACATCGATGTAGGGCTGTGGCCCTAAATCCGAATTACGATCACTATCTACACATTTTAATATTTACATGACATTTATTCACTTAGCAGACACTTTTATCCAAAGCGACTTACAAATGAAGAAGTACAAGCGAAGCAGAGAACAGTACAAGCAGTGTTACTGTACAAGGTTTTTTTAAAAGAAGGGTAAAGTGCATAGAGTAGAGGTGTAAGGTGCATTTTTTTAACGACGGGGACGAGACTAGGGCACACGGTTAGTTGAGTGTTCACAAAAGAGGTGGGTTTTTTAGCTGTTTTTTGAAGATAGTGAGAGATTCTGCGGTTCGGATTGAGGTTGGAAGTTCATTCCAAAACTAAAGGACAGTCAGGGTGAAGGTTCTGGAAAAGGACCTCATGCGTTACTCGATCGCAGGTTGCGTGAGGGAACGTAAGCTTTCAGGAGAGAGTCGAGGTAGGAGCATGTACTTATACGTGAGCATCAAGGCCTTGAGTTTGATACGGAAGCCAGTGAAAGGAGATGAATATAAAATCATAAAACAATCATGTAGGCTTGTCTGAGATAACATTTTAGGTGTTCTTGGTTAGGTCACACTAATCTTCATATCATACCTTGTCCACAAAATCGTAATCACTTGACAATTTAAAGGCACACTGTACTTTTTAAGATTGAAAGCTCCTCAGAATACTGTGGGGTTTGCTTGATTTGGCGTTAATTTCTGCGATCGCAAAATCCTGGACAGATCCATGAATAAAAAAAAATAGAATAATAATTGGGCACGGTGTAATAGGGATAACACGGTGTAACACGGAATAATAGGGGCGCACGGTGGCTTAGTGGTTAACACGTCTGCCTCACACCTCCAGGGTCCGGGGTTCGAGTCCCGCCAGGGCCATGTGTGTGCGGAGTTTGCATGTTCTCCCCGTGTGTTGGGGGTTTCCTCCGGGTACTCCGGTTTCCTCCCCCAGTCCAAACACATGCATGTTAGGCTGATTGGCGTGTCTAAAGTGTCTGTAGTGTGTGAATGTGTGTGTGTGTGTGTGTGTGTGTGTGTCTGTGATTGTGCCCTGTGATGAACTGGCACTCTGTCCAGGGTGTACCCCGCCTTGTGCCCGATGCTCCCTGGGATAGGCTCCGGGTTCCCCCATGACCCTGAAAAGGAGTAAGCGTTTGAAGATGGATGGATGGAGAATAATAATTGCTTCAATAAGTGTACTGATTAAGGTCCTTGATGAGTTTTTCACTATTCAGCGACTGCTTTGAAGCACAGCACAGAGAGTACAAAGACTGTCCTAAACGTCTTTTGGTTTCTTTTTTTTAAAACCAGTGCAAACTACTGTTTAAATCATTAGTTTGTTCTTCGCTGAGGTCATCAAAGTACCATTTTAAAAAAATGACAGTAGATATTATGATATCATTTCATTTGGGACACGACCTAACATAGAAGCAGCAGTTAGTGAGTGCACAAATCTTCTTCTTCTATGGTGGGGTCTTCAATCTTGTCCACAAAGGGCCGGTGTGGCTGCAGACTTTCATTCCAACCGGGCAGGAGTCAGTCCTGTTTCCACTTGTACTGAATAATCAGTTCATCTTGGGCTGGAATGAAAGCCTGCAGCCACAACGGCCTTTTGTGGAAAAAGACTGAAGACCTCTCTTCTATGCTGAATGGTTACACGATCTAATCATGACTTTTGTGACTGGTCACATGATCTAAACATGGCATCCATCATGGCAATGTGATCCATGATATCTAGATAAAACTGTCTCATTTAAAGCAACGCGAGTCTTCGTCTCATGATTCAAGATTTTGAATACGTGATATTTAATCACTATGATTGTCAAGCTAAACTAACTAAAGCTAAAAGACTCAGAACCAGCACTAGTATTAACTCTAAAGAGTGATGAATATTTTTAAGAAATGTTATTACAGGGTCACACGGATGCCTGGAGCCTTTCCCTGGCGAGGCAGGGCACAAGGCGGGGGGCAACCCATCACATTCACTAAACATCTAATCATTAGCATTTCACTTTGATTTGGCTAGATTTTCACACTGTAGAGTATTTAAATTATTCTGACTGACCGTGTGTATGCTGTGTAAGAATTGTACAGATACATTAGTTTGTTATCCCTTATGGAGGTGAAAAAATAACCCAAAGGTTCACGCAGGTCTGACCTTATGTTCCATATCAGATTTCATAATGAGGGTTCTTCCGCAGTTTCTTAAACGTGTTACGACGAAGACACACCATGAAGAGAACATGGCTCGTTATCTGGGAGATTTTTGTGGGAACATGTATTATTTTTTTCATCCATAATTGCACTTGCAGATGTGAAAACCGACCCAGCCTATTCCTCATCGCAGGAAATGATGGCATTTCTTCTCTCATTTTTTTTTTTAATGTATTTATTACTGAAGGGAATCCATTGTATCACTGGGGCTTATTGTGTTACTCTCCAGTTAACTGTTTCTGTGGAGAACCAAGTACATTTAATTAATAAAAATATTGTTAATGGTTTTTAGCAGTCTAAAGAGGGTGTACTTTGAACTTTTTTTGGAAAGGGAGCTGTAGAGTTTTCTAGTATCAGAGGTAGAAAGAAAATATCCTTTTCACACAGCTAGAGGAAATCTTTTTCGTTCAGTCAGCTGGTTGTAGGGAAATACTTTGTTTGTAGACATTTAGAAGATGCCATGGAGTGGTTTTTACTGTAATATGGTTAAAATGCACAATGTTGGATTAATCACTAATCACATTATTTATTAATAATGTATAAAAAAAATTATATATATATGTACACACACACATTATACAGTATATATACACAGGACGGCTGTGCCTCAGTCGGTAGAGCGGGTTGTCCACTAATCCACTAATCGTAGGGTTGGTGGTTCGAATCCTGGCCCGGGTGATCCCATGCCGAAGTGTCCTTGGGCAAGACACTGAACCCTAAGTTGCCCCCGATGGCAAGCTAGCACCTTGCATGCAGCTCTGCTACCATTGGTGTGTGAGTGTGTCTCATTTGTAAGTCGCTTTGGATAAAAGTGTCTTGTAAATGTAATACACATACATACAATTTATTTATTAATTAGAATATCATGGAAAAGTTCATTTTTTTCATAACTGAATTCAAAAAGTGGATCCTTCACCTATTGTAGATTCAGTACACACAAAGTGAAATATTTCAAGCCTTTTTTTTTTCCAAAGTCTTGATGATTAGTGGAATTATCTCAAAATATTCAAATAAAGAATTTATAATCATGATTGCTGATTCTTTCATTTGTATGGACCGCTTTCTGCTTCTCAGGGAAGCACGAGATCAAAGTTCACAGCCGACCAGACAATGTCTTTAGATAGGCTGTGAACTGGACTTGTACCACATCACAGCGTATAATATAGGTCATCTCATAACATAGGTGATGCGTTACTTTTGAATAACTGCACGGTGTTATCCCTTATTTAAGGTAGGTTTCAGCTTGTGTGCATTCAATTTTGTTTTTGCAGGTATCCGACCCATTTTCAACCCACTTACAGGATTTCCTATAAGACCGTTACTGAACTGGAATGGAGGTGCTGTCCAGGGTATCAAGGTCCAGACTGCAAAGAACTAAAAGGCACCCCAAATCGACAAATGTTACATAAACCTCAACCAAAACCGCATCCTCAGCCCTCTACTGGACACACGCAAAACTTACAAAGTAAGATAGTCAAGAACTTTTGTCGTGTCACTTGGTTACAAATTTCTATGAATTATGTTTAATAATCTAATCCAGATTTGCTCACCAAGGGTATCTATAATCGGATATCTGACATGCAGCTTATTATACACACAAAGCATATTCATTTGTTATCTTTTGTCCTGCAATAGGGCCAGAGAGACGGGTGACACAGCAGTACGACACTTACCATGAAATTGGGAAAACTCATCAACTGGAGGAAGAAGTTCAGCGCCTTTCTCAGACAGTGTTGGACCTCCAGGCAGCCATGACTAGCATGACTGTGAACCTACGTAACGATCTACAGGAAGACACCAGCAAAATGCTCGCCACTCTACTCAGCAACATGCATGTGCAAGATAGCGCAAAAACAGGAGGCACCGAGGAAAGCTTGGTGCATCTGGATGGACACCAGGCCACAAGGGGACTCGAGGAGAGGGGCATGGAAAAAGTGCTGGCTAGGCTTAATGATGTGACGGATGCCCTGAAAAGCAAGGATGAGGCGATCAAGGAGCTGCAGGAAGCTGTGACTGGACACAGTGGTCAGATCCGAATGCTAATGGACGCTTCTCAGGGACCAGCAGTTACCGCTGGTGCCTCCTCAGACATAGATATCCTTCAGTCCTATATTGATACTAAGTTTGAGAAATTAAAGAAGGAGCTGGATGTGGACATGAAGGATGAGATAGCAAAGCTGAAGAGTGCATGTGATGATGGGATGCTGTCGTTTCAGAAGACCTGTAAAGAGGGATGGAACAGAAGTTATAACAACCTGACAAAACTACTGGAGAGCCAGGAGGCTGAGCTCAGGAAGGAGATACGCGAGCTACATCTGGATAAAGCTATGTCCGACGGACTAGTGCGCACTCACAGACAAACAGCTCCATTTAAAGAGGATGGCAATGATCTACGAAATACGCTTCAGCGTCTGGTAGATGCTCATCAAGTCTTAAATGCCCGTGTGGACAACGAATTGGGACATCTGTCCATGCTACAGCTGGAAGATGTATTCGGTCCTCGCATGGATGAGCTTGAAGACAGGATGAATGTGACAGAGAGGAACGCAGAAGCCTACTGCTTCTACGTGGATGAGAAGTTAACCCAGGCTATAGCCGAAGAGACAGCAAAGATCCGGGAGCTCTTGGACAAGAGACTGAACTCTATGGCGGACCAGTTTACAACCATGCTGATCGAGATGAGTAACACCTCCTTCCCAGGGATGTTCAGCGAGTCTGTTGATGCTCTGCAAACACAGGTTAATGCAAACAAGTATGAGATTCAGGGTCTGGAGGACAAATTGAATGCTATTGAGCACATCTGCTCCACTGGCTGCAACTCAAGTCCATCCATTGATCCTCAAAACCTAGGCAGTCTGGCTAGTATTACGCAGGACGTGAGGCACTGTAGAAACCAACTGGACGTCCTGAGCACCAATGTTGAAAGCAGTGCAGCAAAGCTTGTACAATTAGAGGATGTAGCTGAGTCTCTGAAGCTTGAGAACCAATTGAACGGTGTTAGCATGCAGGATGTGCACAACAAGCTGAAGCCTCTAATGGATAATGTGAGTGGTCTGACTGGAGCTGTGACAGGGTTAGGAGACGTCATGAGCAAGTTTAACCAAGAGCTTCAGACTCTGAACTCTAGTTGTTGCATAGAACAGATTCAGATACCATCAATGGTACCACCTGTGTCCCACGAGGCAAGCAAACCAAGCCACAGTCAGGTGGAGGAGCTCAGCAACAGACTAGATAGGCTGAGCTCCCAAGTGACTGCAGAGTTGACTCTTTGTAAAGAGAAGGCAGAAGGTGTCGCTGAAGGCATCTCTGCCGTAGGCAGCAAGATTGCTACACTAGAAGACTTGTGTGGGAAGGTAAATGATGAGAGAAATCAAGTTCAAGCTATGAAAGAGGGTCTGGAGAGGAACTTGGCTCAAATGAACTCCACACTGCAGATACACTCCAGGGGGATCGGCAACCTCCAGATCACCCTGCACAATGTTCAGACTCAGCTTGCGAACTCTAATAACCATACCACAAAGCAGAAAGGTACGTGATGCAAAACCACATGTTTACTATAAATGATTGCAAACAGCATACACCTCAGATATGGGCCTTAGTGAAAACACTGCATGATGCGTATGGCTTGGAAAAGGATCGGAAAATTGGATTTCTTCCATGCACAAAAATTATGGCTCTCTTTCCAGTTGTTTGGACTTATCTTTATGACTCACATCCATCCACATGGTTTGTCAACCAAACCAGACCTGTTATTCGAATTTTTTTTTTTTGGGGTGTCTGAGAAACGTATCCTGACGTTCATTCTCGACGTAAAGAGTGTCATAGTTTCCACGGTGCATGTGCTACAATATGCAGGCGTGCTCATAAGTCTACAATTCCCCAGAGCTACAGAAAGGCAAGGGGCCTCCCTACATGTAGCAAGATAAGAGTTATGAGCATTGGCATGGCGCCAAATACAATCGTGCCTTTCTCATAAACAAGTGACGGGTAATCGCTATGTGATGCTAACTATGTTATGTTTTGGTTACTCGTCGAAAAGATTTAACTTTAGGTGATATTTAATTAAAGAGTGTGATCTGCACTGGTCTAGAAATGGACGCACTCGTTAAACCCATAAGTCATGGTGGAGGTTTAACTCAGCTATAAGTACATTTTTCCTATATTCGTATTTAAGCTTCCAAAAAACATGCTAATCTCTGTAGGATGATGAATGAGTGACTATCCTCCGCCTCCTTTCAGAGCTCAGGAGTTGTGTGGTCTTCCAACTGTCCATTGCTGGTCATGCTCGACTTTTCCCAGCACAGCAAGAGGAAATGTGTAGGGAGTTCAGTATGTGTGTGTTTGTGTGGGTCTGGTCTTCATTAACCAGCAGAGCCTGGGACTGGGCCTATGGATGTGCAGTGTTGTAAGCCAGGCTCACGACCCCACCCTAGTGCAGATGTTGGGCTATGAGCCGTTCGTGATGTAACGCCTGCATGCTGATTCTCGGGAGCCTCCCTGTAACGTCTGATGTCATCATTCCAGGCTGGTTATCAAGTATCAAGTCATTCCTAAGCATGCATAAAGGTCGTGTACATGCACAAGTCCAATTTATTCACAGATACAAGATGATATTAGGGATGTAACGTAATTATACTACCTGTATTTGTAGCTGTCTTCAGAGTTATACCTGAAAGTGTTTTTGTTGTTGTTGTGTAAACACGAGCTCTATCATTGTGTCCAAGGAAACACTGGAGGAAAAAAAAAACAACAACCCACAGGTAGAAATGCATCGTCACCATGATCTTTGTAGGTAATAATTGGTCTGTGCATGCGATAACCAAACTAGTAGGCTAATTTAAACCACTACGTCTCTGAGGAGGCTGTAAACGTACTGTGCAGCTCCTTTGTGGGTCACAACTTGTTTGTTGTGTTCCATGGAAGAATCCCAGTACTCATGCATACCTCTAATCTCAACCAGATGCCCTTTGATAAAATAAATAAATAAATAAATAAAAAACTGAATAGTACACCTCGTATATAAACTCAAAGCCAATATAATACAGTACTCTATAAAGTCACCAGCAATGTGCCGATTGAAAAGAATCTGATGTGCACTAGTAAGACGGAGGGTTATTAACCAACATTAAAGTTTCTACCATTTGGGTTTTGCAGACAAAGCATTTGAATAGTTTTTTTTCTAACAGAATTGGAAACCGTAGTTTCGTAGTTCTAAACGGGCCTGGAAAGGTGGAAAGAATGAAGTACAATAGCCAACAAGACAACTGGGCTTGCTGTTGTAAAGTCGTAAGCATTACTCATTCGTTCTGGAAAGCAGTCTGGGGCAGGGGTACGCTGTTGTGCAATTCTGGAACTAATTCGTGCAGTTGTTCTGTCAGTGCTCACAATCTGCCGGTGAGTCTGCGGTTTGGTTTCTCAAATCCAGTGCTCTTCACTGATTTCTACAATGTTTATAGCTAAATTAATCTTTTTTTTTTTTTTTCCTCTCCATGAATTAATAACTCACCACAATAGAACCAGTACGAGAGAGTTATAGGCTCACAGCTCATACTGGAGACAATCACTTGATAGCTTTATGAATGCTGGACTAGACAACGTTTAAAATATAGCTCAAAATGGTCCGCCATGGTGTATATTTCAGCTTATCTCCTCTCATCGTTTTTTCCTGTTCTTCCCTTCCTGCTGATTGATATCTTACCAGTAGAGAATGCCAGACTATCTCTCGCCCTCTCCCAGTGTGTGTGCATTGTGTAGAGGTGAACTGACCAGCTTGGTGTGTGTGTGACTATTTTTAGCATCACTAGAACTGATTCTTTTGTGGAGAAAACAATAAGTGGAGAATAAGAGCTGGGTCAAAGTTCTGAGTCAGGGTCCAGAGACCCATCTGGATGTTTTCAGATTGGATCAGGCCAAGAGTGAGATTACTTCACTAAGGTCTGGCCATCAGGGCAAGGTGCAGAACCGTGGTTGTTAATAACAATGTGTGTGTGTGTGTGTGTGTGTGTGTGTGTGTGTGTGTGTGAGAGAGAGAGAGAGAGAGAGAGAGAGAGAGAGAAACACTGCCAGTTCCTTCCTTCTGTTATGCCTTCCAAGCTAATGGCTGAAATGGGACCCAACATTTTCTTATCATTTCAATTACCCCATCTTGGTCATTAGTAAACATGACCTCCCTAAACCAAGCAGTTGCAAGCCCGGACTTTCTCCCCCATAAACAAGCGTCACTTCTGAGTCAACACTACTGTTTAAAGCAAACCTTTACCGCAGCAACTCTGTTCCCAGAGATCTTTCTACAGTATTCACTTCATAATCCAATACATCTGACCATGTTTATCAGGATGTGTTGGATTATGGAACCTGAATCAGTCTGGAAGGTAATTTCCAGAAACAGGTTGAATTTTGTCTTGATATGATCTTAGTGAATCACTGCTGGTTAAGACACCACATCTGTGTGTAGTGTGCTGAGCCATTGCATAAAGTAGCCTGTGATTTCCTCTGCAGACCCCATGGGAAACGGATAGATAGCAATTATCTCATGGGAAATGGGTTTTACGTGTGTGTTTCTGAGATACCTGGCGTTACAAACGGTGCTGACGCAGGAAATCTGGGCGGGTGAGGACTTCTTGTAGCGCACTCATGGGATTTTAGCTGTTGATTTGTTTTACTCATGCTGGTTGTAAGCAGGAAGAAAAAGATGCAATTACAGTGTTGACTAAACCCTTGTGTGATGAACAACACATGCTAGGTTGAGGAAACATCACAGTGTGAGGCTGCTGACAGAAGTTAAGATTTAGCCACTAATGGAAACTTACTCTTCCTTTTGGCTAAACACTCAGGATTTGTGCCCTTTATTAGTGAAATGAAGGTATGATTGTACAGAACAAAAATCTACACAGCATCTAGAGAATTCAAATATTGGGCCGAGTACTTCAATAAAGTTGATCAGAAACACGTGTATTTCAGGTGTAAAGAAATGTCTGTCTGTTTTTTGTTTTAAATTAATTTACACACACACAGACATATATATACACATACACAATATATATATATATATATATATATATATATATATATATATATATGTATGTATGTGTGTGTATATATATATAATGTATGTATGTATATAAATATATATATATATATATAATGTATGTATATGTGTGTGTGTATATATATATATATATATAATGTAAGTATATGTGTGTATATATAGTGGTGTGAAAAAGTGGTTGCCCCCTTCCTCATTTCCTGTTATAATGTATGTGTGTGTGTATATATATATATATATATATAATGTATGTGTATGTGTATATATATATACAGTGGTCTGCAAAAGTTTGGGCAACCTTGTTTATTTCAATGATTTTCCTTCATAAATCGTTGGTTCTTAGGA
>JAFFST010047736.1:16384-35360 GCA_022414735.1 Noturus placidus
GAGAAACCTAGTATACTCCCTGATTCATGGAGATCATTCCCACCAAGGATTCCTGAGATCCACATTCCTGTGCGGATACCACAGAGGACCGTGCCCAATACTTCTCATATATATATACACCAGCCCTCAAACCCACGTCAGCCTCATGCCCCTCTGAAGCCTTCAAGCCCACAACAACAGCCTCATAAACCAGTCATCCTGACCGGAGTGGCCGGACCGCCGGGATTCGCACAAAGAGTCCAATCTCGACGGGACCGTGGATCCCACGACTTAGGCAACCCCGTTAACGGATTCGCAGGTGCACCAGGTCAGAGATCACATGCGATATCAATTTCTGTCTGCTGTGTTTTATGTTAAATCTAGATAGGTTTATATCCTTGTCTTGCACCTTCACCGCAGGATACACTCCTGTAAATCCGGTTGCATATAAACCCCACCCGATCGCTGGTAAAAAGAAATAAAATCCTTTCGTCTCTCTACATGAACTATATATATGGCTTTACTCTGTCTTTAATCAGTATGACTTTTCTATATCTATCCATTAGCTTCCCAGGTGTTATGGAATCCTGCACAGAGGCTTGTTGCAACACCAGGTAAATCAGAAATAGCTCACTATATGTAAATCTGTTATTATTTTCCACTACACTAACAGGCTACACCTGTGCCTCTGTTACAGTGTCGTCTGAGACAAACGTGTTCGTAGAGCCTTTCTCCTTTTCCGCTGGCCTCACACACCAAGAGTTTTCGGGAGATTTTGGCATCATCCGTTTTAATAGAGTGCTAGTTAATGATGGAGGACACTACAATCCCCAAACAGGTAAAAAAAACAAACACCAAACTGAGGAAACAGATCTGCTTTTTCAATGACTCCATGACTATAAAAGGTTCTTCATTTAAAACCAATGTTTTAACCCTTTAGGAATGATATAAGGATACACTGACTTAAGACGGAGCAGCCAGTACATGTCATAGTTGGCAGGAAAGTACAGTAATCTCTCCTTGCTTACTCTGCAGGAATCTTCATGGCACCAACGAACGGTCGTTATCTAGTCTCGGCCGTGCTGACGGCTCCTCGGCACGAGCGGCTGGAGGCTGTATTATCCGTGTCTGAGCGCAGCGTGCAGAAGCTAGATTCAGCAGGTTATGGAGGACACACCGGGCAGCACACATCAAGGCCTTGTCAGTGTGGTAGTTCTGTCTCGTTCAGCCTAATCCTGTCGCTGCGTGCAGGAGATCGAGTCGCACTAGTGCGCACAGCTGGAACCCTCGCCATCTCGGAGGCCAAAGAGATACTCTCCACGTTCAGCGGTGTCTTCCTCTACTCCACTCAGGTTCACAGATAACATCCAGGAAATAGAACAAACAACCAAACAAACAACAAGCACTGCAGAGGACTGCCTGGCTGTGCATCTCTCCGCATTTACACGGCAGCTTGCGGCGAGCCAGATGACACTGCGAGGAACTCACTGCTGGGCTTTGGCTTGACTTGAGAACAAGTGCCACACGTTGCATGGTTGTACCATGAAAAAGCAGTGCATATTTAGTCATACTTCACATATTTCCATTGTATAATGTATTTACTTACACTGCACCTTTTAATATAAAAATGCGGTTGATCAAAAGACCAGATTGTATAGAATCATTTCATTACAAATCAATAAGCAGTATTATAAATGCCTTTATTTTGCTATATCTAAACAGGATTTGCTGTTATAAGACAATAATATTAATAAACAGTCAGTGTTGTGACGTCATTACCACTCTGAAGACAGCACCTCCCAAAGTGTTTTATTCCTCTTATACCAAATGTAAATAACCAATTTCTATTTATTAATGAACACGTCGTGCGTTCAAGCGTTTCTATTGACCTTTAATGTCGTGCAGTGTTTACCGAACATATTCGTAATTCCGTAGAACAGTTGTTCCCTCACCAGTGTCTTTTTTTTCCCCTCTAACCTGAAGACAAATAACGCAGCTTGTCATGTTACAAAGAAATCGCAAATATGCTCCTGTAAACCTATGGCTTTACCTTGACTGTTACAAAACACTGACACTGGAGAATCCTTCCATAAACTGTTAAATAAACGTCTCTTCACTGAAAAACTCACTTGATCAAACAGTTACGCTTTGGTTTTTTTTATCCATATATGTGGCGCATAAGTCCCTATGTATATCGTTACTATAGAAACGATTTAGAATGGATAAAGTGCTGCATGCAAGACTCTGCAATCAGCCCCAGAAAGCATTAAAGGGTTTGTTTATACCTGCATTGTAAACAATGCCTCTACTGTTTTGTCCAACATTGAGAAGAACAGCTGGATTTGTAAGTTCAGTCGATTTCAGAACTTCTTAATGTGATGCCGGACCCCCCCAAAAAAAAAAAACTGTTAAATCCCCCAATCCCATTTCTATAGAAGAGTTATTTCCCTTTATACAAACTCTACAGCCTTTGGGTTGGACATTCCATCTTATTTATTACACTGCAGGACAAGGCAATAAGAAAAAAACATGAAAATATTCATTTTTCTGCTGCTCCTTAAATGAAGAAAATGTTTGACCTGAGGTGATAATCTCCCAAATCTGATTAAACCACACAATCTCCAGCATTCGTTTCATTCGACTGCTCGCCTGCCTGTACCTCTTTCTCCTCTCCTTGGTCTACCCTTGTCCTTCAATCCTTCAACTGAAATCTAAACATCCTCCTGAAGGAAATGTAAGTGTGTGTGGGGGAGTGGGGGTGGGGGGGAAGAAGAGACGTTGCTGAGAAGAGTGACACGATCAAACGTTGATAATAAATGCATTTTAATAGATTTGTGTCAACAAAAAAAAACCCATACAGTAAGTATACACTTAAAGGTATCTAGAGTGTTCAGATGCAGTAATGTTCCATTTTATTCATTTATTTTTTTAACACTGAAAACATTACAATCTAAGACTAAGGTTTTACCACAAAGAGCATACGTCAACAAATAAAAGCTTATAAAATTAAGGGCAAGAACACAAAAGAGTAATGAACAATAAATGATTGGTTCCAAAGTAATATATATCTATAGATATATCATTTTGTCCCTCTTTTTTTTTTTTATTTTTTTATAACTATAGATGAGTGTGTCCATCCCACACAAGAAATATAACTTTCATAGAAAGAATGGGATCTCTTTGTTAATCATTAACAGACAGATTTCACTTCTACACTTTATAAAGACAAAAACAACAAATGTGAGAATACATTTGTGCATAAACAAACCAAACAACCAGGGAATTCCCCCCGAACAACGATGACCTCATACGAATATCCTATTGTAAATAAATCGCTCGCTATTGTGCTCAGAGTCGGTGTGCATGCCTAACTAACACAGTGCTCTACGCCTAAAATTAAAAAGGGAACCTAGAAACAAATACATGTAAACACACTGTTTGTTACACAGAGGCAAAGACCAGCTTTTGCTAATTAACCAACTATTCCCGACAACGATGTGCTCCTTCACTTGGCAACACAGAATCGGGAGATTGCAGCTGCGATCGGTTTCATCAAAAACACTGACATTGGCTCTGCTAGACCAGACTGATAGGCTGTCTTGCTCAGTGCAAAAAACATCATTTACCGATAGACCAGAACGTCTGAAAATATCTCAAGACGATGAACGAATACCACTACTACACCGTACTAGTGTGTGTAAAAAAAAATTAATTCAAGGTTAAACAGAATCAGTACACGTTAGAACTAGTCATCTTGAAGAAATCAAAACCCATTAGCGTTTCAGGTCTCATTTCTTTGATTACACAAATTAAGTAGGATGGTTAACCTGTAGTGCAGTTCAAAAACACTCGAGCCTTATTTTAGCCTCGTGGAGAGAGAAAAAAAAAAAAAAAAAGGCTTTTAAACTCTTCCACGCAAAAGGCTCCAACACTAAGGCCATCCCTTCATTCACTGCAAGCTGATCCGCGGCGCTCTCTTGGCTGCCGCTGAAAGTGCGATCGGTAAGGCATTATAAAGCAGCCAGACAATGAAATTGTTAACGAGTGGAAAACACCTGGAAAACAGATGGAAGGAAGCCTTGCTCAGTGCTCAGGGCTTTTCCAGCAGGACTAAAAGCCTAAATGCACCGTCGACCTGAAGGCGCTGCGAAAAAGGATTTAAGAGAAAAGAAAGAAAACAAAAACGGCGAGTTCACCAGACACGGCTTACTTTGATAGCAGCATCAGCATTCAGGTAAGCCTCTGATCAAACCTCATTACAGACACGGGGTCAGACAGGCATTCTTTCACCGCATATTAGAGGACGTGCACGTTAGGCATTATAATCAACTTACCACGAAAGGGTTCATTATTAGCCAACAAAATAAATTAGCATTTGTAAATAAATATCTCGTTAATTAGTCCTACATGTTCTCCCACATGACTCAATTTCTGTTTCCTACTAAACACACTGTATAGTTGTACCCACACGGTAACTAGTTAAGTGCTTCGGCCACAGGACTGTAAACACCAGCCTACACTGGACCACCACAGCAGAGACAAATACCTATGCTGGTCCTAGAGGGGCAAAAAAACCCAAAAAGCCTTGTTAAATTGTCCACCAGTATCAGACCAGATAGACAAGCACTAAGGCTATAAATACACTATTTCTATTAAGTAATTAACACACACACTAAACTGGAAACTTTGAAATAAGAGTATCTATTAGAGGCCTTAGCATTCAGGCAGGCTTCAAATATCCCTGATGTGTGTGACATTGAGGGAAAACTGCACCATCACCTCCTCCACAGTTCTACGTGGACGTTAGATTAAAGGGGAGAGCGAGGCATCGTTCAGTTGTGGGGTTTTTTTTTTGGATGTGCAGATGGATTCTGTACAATCCTGAACTAGCCTCAGCTGGTTAGAGTGCAGCTACAGGTAGCGGAGACTTTGGATTTGCAAGGATTACACCTAAAAACAACTTAGGGGAATATTACTTTAGCCCATACGATGGCAAACAGACAGAGACTGAGAGCATGTCTAGCCTATGAGAGCAAGTCGTCTGGGTTGAGTTCGGGGATGGGCTGCCTCCAGAAACAAAATGAGCTGAACTCGGGGAAGCTGAACGCCGAGCTCTGTTCTTTACTCAGCAACGGAAACACATGCTCCACCAGCTCGCTCAGCCTGCTGTACCTGCACAGAAATGACAACACACACATAAATACATGTGGCCTTCCGGAACATAATACCTAATGCGTGGCGGTTCGGCCTAACGCGTGGCGGTTCGGCCTAACGCGTGGCGGTTCGGCCTAACGCCTGGGGGTTCGGCCTAACGCCTGGGGGTTCGGCCTAACGCCTGGGAGTTCGGCCTAACGCCTGGGAGTTCTGCTAGGAACATTTTGAAAGTTATTTAGCAAATAAAGCAAGTGTACGGAGAAAAATAATGTTAATCCCTTTAAGTCCCATTATTCAGTAATCTGCCTTAAAACATAATTCACCAAGTACAATGAATTATTCAGTAACTACTGTGAAACTAAAAGAAGAAATATGTTTTAAACAAACAAACAAACAAATAAATAAATAACTTGCCCTTGCATATCAAGTGCACACGCAATCAGGTACATGTTTGTTTGTGTCAGCAAAAAAATAAATAAATAAATAAAAAGGGTTTTAGAATTGATTAACGTGTGGTGTGAAAAATGATGTACTCAGCAACTGACGCTGAACAGCTTGAAGATGAAGCATTGCTCACAGTGAACAATGCTCTGACTAAAAAAAAATAACCCGAGAAATAAAATATTACTTATACAGGGTGTAGCAAAAATTCTGCGATTCAGCAAGGTCTAAAACATTGTACTGAACATTTCCGAGGTTAAAACATTTAGTGTACGTTTGTCTTTTCTGAACCGGATACCTTGCTGAAAGTTTGTCACGAACCACCAGAGAGTAGAACCATGTAGTCGGTTTAATTTAAATAAACCCCCCTCTTTTCTCTTCTTTCGAAGAGTTCAAGGGTTATAAAAAGCAGCAAGACTGAGTCCTGAACGCAGTAAACAGCCTTAAGTGGGTTCCAAGGGATAATTCGATTACAGCACTGCAGATGTAAGAAGTAGGCATTCTTACGAGGTCTTGTTTCCTTTGGTCTGCTCCTGAATGAGCTCTCCTTTAGGGTTGACGGTGAAGATCCTGCAAACAGGCACTCCAACCTCCTTATAGGCAAAAACATCCTACAAAGAGAAAGCGAGCCAGACGTACGCATCAGGCTGTCAAACATTACAGAACATCTTTCCACTGAGTACGTAAACAAATTTCTTAAGACCAATTTTAGACAGAAAAATAGATGTCATCATGTCTGTAAAAGCAGCCAATAATTTAATGACACTCTCCACCCAGGGAAAGTATTACCAATACAAGGATATGACGACAAGTATTTCTGTTCACTTTAAATCGCTGTGTTGTCTTCGTAAGTCCTTGAACTGCTTGTTAACCCTTAATAAACTCTCGTCTTTATTAATACTGTTAATTATCCTAAAGTATAGCATTCTTAAATGTCTCAAAAAGGAGGCCTGGAAGTGACATTGCATGTAGCCATGTTATATACTTGTTGAAAATGCTGCCCTCTGCAGGCAACTACAAGTACTGCACACGTGCAATTGTCTCCCCGAAACGCTCCCAACGTTATAAATATATACATTTTGCACGCCATCCACAAATACAGCCATTCCCATAAGTAATATTTGAACTGCCATTTATGATATACTGCCATTTTGTTTTTCAATCATCCTGCCATCCAGCTGAGGCAAGATGCATGGCAGACATCAAGCACATCACATTTGCCAACAGCAGCGAACAATAAAGGGGGAAAAAATGCAAAATGCACTTCCAACAAGCATATAGCAAACAGAGCTTACTACAACCCGACTCACATTGGTCCTGTTTCCAAATGCAGCATAAAAGGGATGCTTGTTGGACTGGAAGAGGTTCTTGATATCAGTAAGACATTCAATCTTGAAAATCTCGGGCTTTTTCTCGATCACTTCTCTGTAAAAGGAAAAGAACACAAAATCCCAGTAAGCTGTTCACTTTCAGGACTGCACACTACTCACAATTGAGGAATATCTGTGCATGGAAATGTGCGGCCCAGCATCGGGTCACGTCTTGACAATACTATATAAAATGGACTAATAAAAATGCCCGTGTTGAAAAAGGCTTGGTAGGAAGAAAGGTACACTTGATTGAAGCTTCATCCTACAGTTAATGTCTCCTGAATATCCCATCATATGTTCTACATCATTTTCTCTCAAGGTGGTCATTTGTCAATACCCACCCACTGCCCAGCGCTAGTCCTTAGGTCTTGCGCAATCACACAACAGCTACCAGGGAAGGATGAAGGCCTTTGAGAAATGTGACCCCAGCCACCAATGAAGCTCTAACTGCCCTGTTTTACATACACA
This sequence comes from Noturus placidus, assembly GCA_022414735.1. Taxonomy (NCBI): domain Eukaryota; kingdom Metazoa; phylum Chordata; class Actinopteri; order Siluriformes; family Ictaluridae; genus Noturus; species Noturus placidus. The sequence goes on from JAFFST010047736.1 coordinate 23,797, forward strand.
AGCTCACAGATGGTCATGACTGGTTAGTCTTACAGACAGACAGACAGACAGACAGACAGACAGACAGATAGAAAGTAAGAGAGAGAGAGAGAAAGAGAACGGTATCCCTGCTGGTCACCAGGAATCTTATGATAACACTGCAAAGTTTTCCCCCCTGATACGCCACTCAGGAGACCCCTTTTTTGTAGATTGAGTAGGCGTGGTACCTGTGAAATGCGGAGAAGAGGCTGCTGGGAGAAAGCATGAGGGGTCCGCGAGGCAGAATAGTGCCGCCATCGTTCACCCACTGCAGATAGCCACGAGTCATATCGGCCATTCCAATAGCTCGTGCTGAACAATACAGAAACTTATAGCCATTCCTGCACAGCACATACAAAAAAACATGACAGTACAAATCAATGAAACGTTGTTTTGTAGTTTATCTGACACAGTATAACAAGACAAAAACTGATTCGGTCACCAACTCACTCAGCGACAGAGTGGTAAAGCTTGGCAATGCCTTGGTGTGTCCAGTCCTTCCCCAGCTGAGGCAGAATCTGCCCAAACACGTCTGATCTGTACACCCACACACACACACACACACACACACAGAGTCAGCAAGGAGCCAGAGCTCGATGTCTAAATATAGCCACGCAAATGTCGCTTTCTTTGAAGAATTAACAAAAGGTTTATTAAAAAAAAAAAAAAAAACGCAGAGAGAACTTTCACTACTTGGATGAGGCTTAAACCATGTAATCTGCTAACGAGGAACCTCTCCCTGATTTTAACATATTATCCGTTGCACAGCCCAGGTGGCAGTGCAGACGAGCTGGATTTAAATTGGCTCATTATGGTGACGTCCTCCGCCTGGTCCGAACCTGTGGCCTTGCTCTTGCCACACTGATACCACAGAAATAATAAGCCCCACTTGTTTTTCTTTTCTCTCTCTCTCTCTATATATATATATATATATATATATATATATATATATATATATATATGCACATTATATCCGCCTTTGCTGCAATTAAAACTTTAAAACCCCCAACTGGCCTTGAGCTAATATTCGTGCTGAAAGCGCCATCAAACTCAGCACTATTCAATATGACCGTATCCATTAGACTGTGAAAACAGGGTGACTTTTTAGAAATTAGAAGCTGTTCTAGAGTGAATTGCTATTCATTCGCACACTCGATCTCCTTCAACATAGGTTCCAACTGACTGGCTTTTCCTCCACGAATAAACCTGGTGCCCGAGTCATTATTGCGCATTATTGTGTAAGTGAGCTGTTAAAAGTGACATTTACACACTGTACGGCTTTTTATTTCTCAGTTCTTCTAGCTGAATGCGTGGACTACCTTGAAAAGTGATTGGTCTTGAGAAAGTTTCATGAACAAGGATTTATTTATAACGGCAAGTGGCCCAGCAAAAGCAACAACATTACACTATATCATGCTTTATGCAAGCGCTGCATTCTAAAAGAGCTTTGGACAAAAACAAACAAATAAAAAAGGTGTACATCACTGAAGCACCTACTTTGTAATGGTGCCATCGATGTCAGAAATGATGACCTTGTCATCCCAGTCCCACATATAGATAGTGCCATCACAGCGGCACGTGCCCTGGTACTGGGTGGTTATGCTGAAGGTGACATCATTAGGCCCCTCTTTCAGCTTTAGCTTGGCCTGCGACACAGAGACATTCATTACATCACATTACATTACATTTACATTTACATGTATTCATTTAGCAGACGCTTTTATCCAAAGCGACTTACAAATGAGACACACTCACACACCAATGGTAGCAGAGCTGCATGCAAGGTGCTAGCTTGCCATCGGGGGCAACTTAGGGTTCAGTGTCTTGCCCAAGGACACTTCGGCATGGGATCACCCGGGCCGGGATTCGAACCACCAACCCTACGATTAGTGGATTAGTGGACAACCCGCTCTACCCACTGAGACACAGCCGCCCATTACATCACTTTTCTTTTCCTAATGCAACATCGTATGAAATGTTATGCTTCTAATTTCCTAGATGTAATACATAGTTAAACAGCTGAAATCACAGAGACACGTGTATTTCGTTTTGGCAGCACATGAATATATACCAAATGTGGATTGTGTTAGTGATTTACTCTTTTTTTTTTTTTTGGTTGAAATGTATGAGAACAAATCTTACCAAATTGCAAACTACTGCCAAGTATTAACTGTCCATTACTCATTCCAAGTATGTACTAAAACTACTAACCAAGCATCTTTAATAGCTAATCGGTGGAGATGATTTAAAGCCAGGAGAGGGAGCTCTAATCACAATAACGGCCATTACACAATCCCTTCAAAATGATTGACTGTGCTGCATATTAGTCTAAATAAGGGCAGCAAGAGATTATGGGATAGATAATACCAACTTATTTTCACAGAGAAGCCTTTAATAGGGCATTAGACGATGAGCTCGTACATTTCTGGACATATTGATTAGCAAAGCTTTTTAACACCACTTACACAGGGGCTAAGGGATAAGGGCAAATGGATTTTCCTGCTCGTAACTAGAACACTTTTTAAGCTTAGTTTTACCCAGGGAGGTGCAAACATTTAAGCAATTAACGAAAAACAAATCTACAAAGTAGACAAAGTTTTATAAGTATCACAGTGAACGAATCCCCTTCTTTAGTTGGTTCAATTTAGTAAAAACTCTCTTGTTCTAACTGACACTGCGATAATAGCCACCGACACCTTCCAGTAGCGGACACAAGCTACACATCCAGCTGTGGGGGTTTTTTTGCAGAGCTTTAAAGAATATTAAAAGGTCGTAAACATGCTTCCTGAAAGGGCGGGTTGCAAGGTCACTCAAATGGCCACTTCCTGTGAGAGTGGGCAGTTTTTGGTCATATTTGGAGAATTGTTTAATTCAAAAATTCCATTTCACACCGTTCAAGTGTCTGTTGATATGTCAGAAGCCAGTGCATGCATGTGCATGCGCACACACACACACACACACACACACACACACACACACTTGTGGATAGCCAATTAGAGTGCAACCTCCCAAGTGAGACCAGTCAGAATTCCTTCCATTATTGTTTCCATGGTTACAGCCTCTTCTCTAATTAGTGGGTTTAACCTTGGGATTATGGGTAGTGGTAAATCACCAGGACTAGGCAAAGAAGAACAATTCATAAAAAAAAAAGTTAAATTAGACAAACTTACAGCTTCAAAGGGAACGGTCTTGTAACTCATGGTAAGTCAGAGCCTTGACCAGTTTACATGCTTTAAATAATATAATAAAAAAAACTATTAAAAAAAAGAAAAGAAAATGAATAGCTTTTATGCTTTCGTAGCCTCACTGCTCATCAATTTCAATTTATCAATTTCATCTCTATGCATCTCATAAGCATTCTTATCAATTTCATCTCTATGCTCATCTCCATAGACTTTAAAAAAGAAAAAATTCAGATCAGTTTCACACAAATGAACAGAATGTATGAATATTCTGAATGAATATGAATATATAATATGAATATATGAATGAATAACATGCGTGCATACTAACATGGCGTTTGAGAAATGTGCAAATTTACTCAAATAAATACAAACAGGAAGAAGACTCAAAGAGGCCAGGATCTCGTACACGGGAAGTTTGTGGGAATATTACCTAGTGACCAGTTTGATCACATTAGAGAAAGCTCCTAGTTGAAATAGAGCGTCATTCACTTTAGGAGAGAAGTCAATTTAAAGAAGACTCACAATCTCTTCGGAAGAGAGGCGCAGGGACTTCCTGTAGGAGTGCGTGCTGGTTTGAGGTTGAGGCTCGGTCTGAGCCGAGCACTCCAGAGAGGCAGCGGCTGCGCTCACCTCCTTCCCCTCTTCATCACTAGAGGATTCTCTGGACTCCACTCTGAACAAACAGTAATCGTTTGGTAAGGGAATTACATTCACTGGCGCGCGCTAGTTCCACATTTAGTCGTCCCTGAAACCGAAGAGCGCTTAAGTCTAAAAGAAACTAGGCTGGGTCACATTTATCGCTCTTTTTTTTTTTACTTCTCTCTTACAACTGAGCAGTTGCAGGTTCAGGCAGCAGTGGCAGCTTAGCAGTACTGGGATTTGACCTCACAACCTTCCTATCAGAAGTCATAACCACTGAGCAACCGCTGCATAATGCTGTTTAACACAATGTGATATATCTGCTTTTATCTTCAGCTGTTTACACTTTCATTTCTGTCTGGGTGTGTCTAACGTACCATGCTGAAATTCTGCCCTTTAACCCACACCGACAGCAAGCTATGCGACAAGAAGCGACATGGTGCCTTACTTGCAGGGATCGTTCCCCAGGGAGGCGTCTCCCTCTTTCAGTTGCTCCTCTTTCATCTCCAGTTTTCCTGCATTCTCAGACTGAAGGCAAAACAGCACAGCAAAGAGAGACACATCAGACTAGACAGTTGCTTTCTACACAATCAAATGATTCACAAAACACAAATTCATTTCTTCAAGAAAAACTGGGTTTTTTTGTTGCAAAAATCACACACGGAGTGAATGAGAACCCGAGCTCTTCGTGCCTTGAATTCTGCAAATCAACAGCCCTTCGTTTTGTTCCTAATGAAAAACCTTGAGAGTAATGAGCTGCCTGCTCTGTTTATATCCATCATCGCTGCGCCTGTAAAACTCCACACGCCACGGAGTCCTAATCACCGAACTGCGGGACGGACGTAGACACTGATGTGCGAGCGACGGAAGAGGCTTCAGAGCAAATAAAGGAGTTTCAGATGTTAACACACACACATCGCTTATCGCTTTGTGCCAAGGATTACAGAAACAACTCGCCCGGCAAAGCCGAAAGCAAGTTTAATTTACTACAGCTGTTTAACGAGACAACTAGATCTGTAACGAATCTGTTTAGAAGAGGACACGAGTGTATTCTGAGGAAGGATTCAGAAGCAAACAATCTCATCAAGGCTCACAGCAAGGTATCTGAAGAAGATGGCAGCATTTAATGATCACCCATTGCCCAAATCTATAATTAGACCTTCCTTTTATGCCAACAAACTACAAGGCAGGCATGCCAGAAGAAAGCCTTTTCTCTGTGACGGTCTCTGCCAAGAAACTACAACTGGTCTATGGCTGGATCTTCCAGACGACCAGTGATACACAACACACATCAAAATCTACACAACTCTGGTTCACTCCAGTACCCCGAATTATTACCCCTATATAAAAAAAAGTGAGGCGAGCTGAAGAGGAGCATCAATAAGAGTTAATGGAGGATCTGGAGAAATTCTAGCGAGAGCCTCAGATTCCATGCGCTGTACTTTTTCTGCTCTGGTTATACGAGAAGACTCGGTGCTCAGTTAGCAAGGCGTAGTTGCAAAACATTAAATGCATAGTGCTAATTATATGTGGGTTTAAAAAGGAAATATTTGATGTGTCTTCTTTTTTCCCCCCTTAGAATACATTTGCTTCAGTTACAGGTTGGGTGATTAAGTTAATTAAACACAAACATGTATTTATTTATTTATTTATTTATTTATTACCACCTTCTTACCCATTATTACTACCAATTTGCCGATAATTCTAGTGATGACTATCATTTTAACAGCATTACCTGTTTGATCGTGCTGTCTGCTCTTTTCCGCCAGAACCACCAGCGTCCAGACTTCTTCGGCATCCTCTCTTTAACCCAGGCCTCCTCTGTAGCTTTGGGTAAATTCTTCTGGAAGGCCTGTAAGCTTAAAATTAACGGTGCAGCTAATGTCCAGTTGTAGTATCTGTGGCAAGAGAGATGTATTTTAAATATTTACCAGCAACTAATAAGTACAATGATGAGGATTTTTTTTTTGTTGGTTTGTTTGAACTATAATTTTATTAAGATTAAAAACGCTCCCTACCTGTTCCCTATTTTCACCACTAAATTAGGATTGTCTATAATGGCTGGATTCTCAGCAAATTCATTGTAAGTGATGATATGTTCCATAAACCTCTCTAAAGAAAGAAAGAAAGAAAGAAAGAAAGAAAGAAAGAAAGAAAAAAGAGGGATATAAAACAAAACAGTGACATGATGTTAACCACGTTCTCCAAATATGGAGAATACCAACCCAATGTAGTGTGTGTGTGTGTACCTTTGGATATCTCAGCATTCTCGCTAAGCCCGCCACACAGAGAGAGGGTGACGTCGGGCAGGTCAGAGGCCGAGTCAGACAGACATTCTGTACCACTGTCAGCCGCAGCACTGCCCACTGACTGAGGGGACTGAGAACCTGAATGCATCCCTGAGTCCATCCAGTGCTTGGTGTCTGAGTCACTGCGTATACACACACACACACACACACACACACACACACACACACATACATACAATCACACACCTGTAAGTTTTCTCCTCACGTTTTAAAACAGATCCCATGCTTAGCACAGTCAGCTATGTTCACAAACCAGCTAGCACTAAAAAGCTGAAAAGGCTGATCCAGGATTAGTGTTTTAATCTGCCGACTCAGATGTCTCTGCAAAGAAAGACAAGACATGGCATTTTAAACAAGCCACAGGATGCAAGTCATTAGCTTCTGTGTACCTCTTGGGAAAGTAGCGTGCAGCCACATCAGGCTCAAGCACTTTCAAATCATCTAGGTAGATATCCTCAGGCCCCTGATGCTGACTTCTCTTTGGTACTCCTGAACAACAAATAGCAAAAACAAAACAAAGCAATGCTCTTAAATTAGCAACACTGACGGTCAGCAATTTCCAGTCAATGCATTTACATCACTTGTACCAACATCATGAGCCTTAGAGAACGCAGGAACGTCAAGTCAGAGAACTTCAACTGTAAATTCACTGTCACGGAGTCCCTGATTCAGATTCAGATCCAATCAGGAAGTGCAACTGCTGAAAATGAACCCTTAACTACATTCTCTCGGCTTACGTTGAAAATATTACTACCGATTGGTGCGGCTTTACTGACGATAAAAGAGACAATGATTACAGTGGCCACTACAAACCCATCAATAAGATTACAATCAGTTCACCTTTCTTCTTGGACGGAGAGTCTGTCTTCGGGCAAACATCCATCATGGCTCCACCCTGAGGGCTGGGGGTGGCAGTATGGGGCTCTGAAGGTGTGGAGGTGGTTACACAGTCAGAAGAGATCAGCGGGGTGATCGGGGTGGCTGGAGTACGAGGCTCAGGCTTTACAATAGTACATAAGGGTGCAGGTTCCAGTATGTCTTTCACACCAGCCTCAGGTTCCATAGCCTCAGAGCTCAGGATCACCCTGAAGTGAGTGTTCTCCGATGGCATTATGGTCACGGTCTTGGGCAGTTCTGTCTTGTCCTTTTTGGCCATCTAGTGGACATATTTTGAAGACGAGCATTACAGACAAAAACAACCCGGCAACGTACATACGATTAAAATTAGGCTGCCTATTCCAGCGCAATCAATACTGACTACACTATTAAAAGAACTGAAGTGCACTTAACCTAAAGCATATCATTCAGGAAACACTCAGTAAAGTACAGTAAAACTAAAAGACATAGACCTACTGCAGGGGTTTGTTTTTTTGGTAAGCAATGCAAGTCTGGACCCAGTGACAGGTGCTGGGAGTTACAGGTTAATGATCGGGAAAGAAGGCAATTTGAAACAAAAGAGGGGGAAAAAAAAAAAAGTAAGAAAGGAGCGAGACAGAGAAAAAGATAACGAAGAGAAAGCAAAAACCCTATAGAAAGTGAAAGAATGGGGGAGGAATGTGCCACTAACAGGTCACAGTGAATCCATCAGTATAACTGCATTTCCCATTGTGACGTGAGAACATTGGACATGTTAAATACAGTAGCTAGGAAATAGTAAAAGTACTTTTAACATGTTTAACAGAACACTACGCTACAAATTAAATAATGTAGTGTTGATCTATCCAGCTCTATTTTACTGCGTATTTTATTGGGCAATAAAACAGGATGACACATTAGGTATTTCAGTTGCTTGAAGTCAACACCAGGTCAACAGGATGGAGCTCAGATGGATTCTTATGGAAAGGTTAAGGACCTTTTGTCCATGTTTAGGGACCTTTTTGTAACGACTGCATTTGTAAACCAGCCTGCTCATTCGAGCTGAAGTGAGAAAGACCGGTTTTATTCTCTTTATGCTGATTCGTATTAATTGTGAGTGTACTCTGTGCCAGGGTGTTCTGACCTGATGCGTCACGCCATAAGATAAGTGGATATAACGTATGTAAGGTGAGAGATAAGTAGTACACCTTGTCATGCGAAGAACCTTATGAACCTCTCTGTACATGTGATCACATAAAAGACCTAAAAACCTGTTAGATGCTGGGTAGGCTTTCACACATTTAGTTAGAATGAAAGAGAGACGGGTTGCGTGACAAGGCCGAAACAGAACTGTTGAAATTTCCCCATCTGAAGAACTTTATCGAAAGATTTATCCTATTATCCTTAGATCATGTGGAGCGTACCTTAGTAGTCCCTGTGAATTAGCTGTTACTATAGAAACAAATCGTATATTACAGCTAGCCCACATCAATATAAACCTGCTGGCTTTTAGCTGGCACTACTGTCAGCCCTGTGCTGATATAAACAACGATTCAAGACTAATGAGAATCAAGCATTAAGCAGCACTAAGCTATAAATCATTGTGTGAAACAAGCTGACTCACCTTTCCTATTTAAACACACTGTTTAAATCAAAGGATTCAAATTCAAAACACTGAAAACCCCTAATGGGAAATTACAGTACCGTTATAACAGCGGTAGAGGTCGACGGATTGATCGGTTTCGCCGATTAATCATTAAGGATCGCTGAAAAGGATCGGTTATTGGCAAAACAAATCAAACTTTTCCTGGTATGAGAGCGGCCTCTAGAGGTGAAATAACTCTCTCTGAAATTTTGTTGTGTTATTTGAAGTGTTTTTTGTTTCATTTTGGATGTCTATATTATTATGTGTAACTGATTTTAAAAACGGTTAATCGACAGGTACCGCCCAACTTAGTTGTCGTGTCGGTAAAATCCACTATTGGTCGACCTCTAAACAGTGGGCTCTTTCCCAGATGAGGCCACAGGAAAAACTCCAACATTCTTATCTCAGTCAAAATGTTGAACCATTTCTCTTTAAAAAGACGATAAGAAATTTGTGCCGGACTGGCTGAAATGTGGTATCACACATACCCTGGTGGGTTCTGGGAATTCTCCCCATGTCCACTGCATGTGAGACTCCATTTTCAGCATGCTCTCTGAAGGCCGGATCACCAGCTCAGAGTCGCTCTTTGGGGAGAAGGCCTCAGACATGGCGTGACTACACACACGCGTAAATGCAAAACAGAGATAAGTAAATTCCTGATACACACTGTGTGTCACAGATTATGTCTTTGATCATGAGTATGCATTGTTGTGTGTTGGGATCAAATGAATATAGTTACATGTCAGTAGATGGCCAGTCTCCATCAGAATAAGGGTAGCTTTCCGGAGAATGACGAACTGCTGGTATTCTGGGTTCAACCTCTTTTAAAGTGCCAATTGAAAATGATCTAAAATGCAACAGTTTGAGTGATTTCTTATTTTCTGTTAACTGCACAGAAAAATGAATACAAATGTAGTTGGTGAAGTTACTGCTCACCGAGTGCTGGGAGTGGCCTCTTCATCAGTGCTCAGATCCATTTCGAAGATATCGTCTGTGTTAGCAGAGGCACTAACAGAGGCAGGAGGAGTCATCTCTTCACGTCGAGGGTCCATTTTATGCTTCTTTCTCCGCCTCTTCTTCTTCTTGGCTGTCCCTGTACTCGGCACGGGGGGCTCAGGAGGCTCCTCAAGGTCCAGCGGGTCGTTGTCTAGACCCTGAGACGTACCTCTCTCGCTCCCAACCCAGAACATGTGACTCTCAGTGGGGATTGGAGAGGTCACCAGGTGAGCTGGGACTGTCTCCTGAATTGGAAAGAAGTGTACTTTAGGGGACTTTAAGAAACAACTCACATTACTACTCCTTAAATAGAAGCGAAACTGCTTTTAATAAAGCAAATTCATGCAATGGGATTCTTTGTTCGTGTAAACCTTCCCTTTGTGAAAATACTCACATCCTGCACCTCCATTTCCTGGACAAAAAAAGCTTCTCCGTTATCCCCTAGCTTCATGTGTAGATCCACTGGCTCTCCATTTATCTCTATGTCAATCTGAGGAAATTCAAGATCGGAATCTCATTACGCATCATCCTCACAACCGAGGACGATAATCACATAATAATAAAAATGGGCAGGTTCAAACAAAAGGTCCCATGTTCCAAGTTGTTGAACACATCTAGATGTAAAGATCAGGAAATGAAGGCTGAAATTCTGATCAAAGTTCTTTAGCTTCAATAAAAGCCTTGCCGTGTTCCAATAATTTCGGAGGGGACTGTATTGAAACATATATGCGAATCATTAATTCATAAAAAAATGATTATTTAAAAACAATTAATTATATGCATACACAAGACTATATGAATCATGTTATTGCTTTAGAATTTTTACCACGTTCCACTGTTCTTATATTCCAAACAATCCAAGAAGTTCATTCATTCATTCATCTTCAATTACTGCAATATCCTGGTCAGGGTCACAGTGGATCCCCCCCAAAACACACACACACACACACACACACCCTAGGGGCAATTCAGAGTTGCCAATCCGCCTGCCAGCATAAACAGTGTGAGGAAACCCATGTGAGAACCTGGAGTCATCCCCGAGGAAGTCCACGTGCACACTGTGAGAACATAAAATTCTGCAGAGACGGTAATCCGTGCTCAGAGTCGGACCAGGGACCCTGGAGCTGTGAGAGGGCCATCACTCAAATCTAATAACATATTCTGTCTAAAAAAAAAACAAACAACACAATAGCTGAAGAAAAGTATTTACTGTTGTGACATCATACCACATAATTACAGAAAGTCCCAGAGAAGATCTGAGCAGTTTCTGAATCACTATTCAGTATCTGATGTCTCGAACAGATACAAACGATCAATGCTTACTGAATAACATTCTTTCTGACGCTTCTTACTACAGCGGATCAGTTTTCTACGCATCAGAGTGAAGCCTCGTGTAAATGAAACCCACGGTTTCCTGCGACACCAGTGCATTTTTAATGACTTGTTCAGCCGCGACTGGACACAAATACCAGACGGGACCGGCGTGCTGGCATTCGGTCATGGACACCGAGATCATATCGCACACTGATCACAATGATGTGTACGCAGAATGCTCGGCTTTCGACCGAAAACCAGGCTGCTGGAAACTTTAGCACTGATCCAAAACCTCTGGAGAATACGGGTTTACTTGGGACTCTTACACAGAATCCACCCAGTCTCTGCTTTACTCAATCTCTGCCTTTCTACACACACACACTTCGGGTAAAAACCTCGTCTTCAGTTACAAGGTTGCTAGGCAATCTGGGCATTCTGTGCAGAAATAAGGGCCAGAATGTTAACGATGCCACTAACGATGGTCTGGGGTGAGAACGAGCCAGAGCCGTCCCTCATGCAACTCGATATAAAATATTTAAAGCGAGACAAAAAGCAGTTTCTTTTAAATCCTACAGTCTCTACATGGCGGAAGATCAGCTAATA
>JAFFST010047737.1:0-12136 GCA_022414735.1 Noturus placidus
TGCACACAGAGATCAGGAGAGGGGCATGAAGGGGAAATGCACACAGAGATCAGGAGAGGGGTATGAAGGGTAAATGCACACAGAGATCAGGAGAGGGGAATGAAGGGGAAATGCAGACAGAGATCAGGAGAGGGGTATGAAGGGGAAATGCACAGAGACATTCAGAGAGGGGCATGGAGGGTAAATGCAGCATACAGAGATCAGGAGAGGGGTATGAAGGGTAAATGCACAGAGACATTCAGTGAAGGGCATGAAGGGTAAATGCTGCACACAGAGATCACAAGAGGGGCATGAAGGATAAATGCACACAAAGATCAGGAGAGGGGCATGAAGGGCAAATGCACACAGAGATCAGGAGAGGGGTATGAAGGGTAAATGCACAGAGACATTCAGAGAGGGGCATGAAGGGGAAATGCAGCATACAGAGATCAGGAGAGGTTTATGAAGGGTAAATGCACAAAGAGATCAGGAGAGGGGTATGCAGGGGAAATGCACAGAGACATTCAGAGAGGGGCAGGAAGGGTAAATGCAGCATACAGAGATCAGGAGAGGGGTATGCAGGCGAAATGCACAGAGACATTCAGAGAGGGGCAGGAAGGGTAAATGCAGCATACAGAGATCAGGAGAGGGGCATGAAGGGTAAACACACACAGAGATCAGGAGAGGGGCATGAAGGGGAAATGCACACAGAGATCAGGAGAGGGGTATGAAGGGGAAATGCACACAGAGATCAGGAGAGGGGTATGAAGGGTAAATGCACAGAGACATTCAGAGAGGGGCATGAAGGGTAAATGCAGCATACAGAGATCAGGAGAGGGGTATGCAGGGGAAATGCACAGAGACATTCAGAGAGGGGCATGAAGGATAAATGCAGCATACAGAGATCAGGAGAGGGGCATGAAGCGGAAATGCCTCACACACAGAGATGCTGCTCACGCCCAATCCTCCCACAAGCTATCATCTGATTTTGTACCTGGAAATGGTTTGATGAGAAGTTGTGACATTTCTACCGTTGTGGGTTTAATCAAATTCTATTAATGCTTTTTAATTCGGGGTAAGACTTTAAAAATATATCTGAAGTGTAAACAATAAAAGGCTTAAACATTTAAGTCTCAACAATTAAACGTTCGTGCTTAATGTGTTCTGAAGTTTAGGATTAATATATGGCGCAATAAATAGCCAGAAAATTGCAGTTCACATTTGAGTAATGAGACAAATATAGAAATATTTGGACTATTTTCATAAAATAAATCAGTGGAATTTATTTGACAATGAAAACCCTGCCCTCTATAGCCATGTAACCAGACTGCTAGGCGCACACATTCCACTAGAGGGCGCACTTGTGCAGCCCTCTTTTGACAGCTTCAAAGCTGCCGTTCTTTTTTCCCCATCACATTAATTGAAGCTATACGCAAATAAATGGTCAAACAAGTGAATCTGAACCCCACTCACAAAACAGTACAATAAAACAGCAAGTGAAATCTTCACATGAATCCTGTTCCATTTTTCACACAGTATGTAAATTCAAGTTGTTTGACACCTATAGTGTTTACATGAGTCCAGCTGGGCTGAAGATTGACTACTGTAAGACTGAATTATTAATTACTGCAGTTGTGAATTCAAACCTGGAGTTCTTCTGCTTTGCATAATAGATCTTTTCTATGACCACAGATCAGCATGATCTCCTGTGTATAATGTGTGTGTGTGGGGGGGGGGGGGGGGGCGGCTGCTCAAGTGGGTTTGTGTGGGAGTGTAAGAGAGCGTTATGACATGAGGACATGCAGCTCCATGGAAACAGAAACAAATGGAGAGACTTCAGAGTGGGAGCTGCTCACTATTTCACATGCAACCGTTTCATCTACCTTTAAAAATGTACCATGGAATCATGCTTACTTGGGCAATTTCTATAGGTTTGGGACTAGTCTGGTGCTCATATGTCCATGCTGCATGAATTCAAGTCTAAAACATGAATATAATAACATGCAGTGTTAATATACTGTATAAGATGGGTTTGAGATGGATTTGAGGGAGAACTACATACATGGCCTTTATATATGTGATTTATTCTTCTGTCCCAAAATAGCTGTGTGATCTCTGTGATTTCTCTAGCAATTGTCTAAATGTGACTCTGTGTGTGTGTGTGTGTGTGTGTGTGTGTGTGTGTGTGTGTGTGTGTGTTCTCTCAGGGCCAAGCCACCTTGCATAACCTGTTTGATGAGATCTGCCTCTCTCCCATGTGTGCCAATCTCCTGGTTTTCTGCCTCCCAGGCAAACTCCAATGTTCTTTATGCAAAGCACAGCAATAGATTATATGGAAATCAGGAACAGTTGGTAACTGCTGGCATGGACATTACTACTGCATTCTTCCTACTGTAGCTCAGTGTTTCACTCTTGCTCTAGTCTGGCACGTTTCGCCTTTCTTCTTGCCTTCCACAGATGGAGTAGACCAGGGAGGGAGGTGTAGGAGGTGGTGGGTGCAGTTTGGTAAGGTTGTGCTGTATGAGTGTCCTACATTATGAAGAGGAAGATAATAAAAATAATACTGAATCCAGTTTGCAAATCTTCAGCTGTTATAAATATTGCAAGCTCTCACTGCATCAACTCTGCGTCCTGCTGCTCGATAGAGTTTGTAGTTGTGCAAGAAAACAATCAGGCCGATGAGTTCCCTTAAACAACGAGATTGAGATTATTCACATCATCAATGCTTTAAAAAGTCAAACTCATTTATATAGCTGTTAAAGGTCCATTACTTTTACAAATCTCTTTCTCTGTCATTTTTGTGGATAGAGTGTGCCTAGACTGGTGGGACAGGTCTCAGGTGTGAGAAAATGTGGGAACATGAGTCATTCTTTAGTTCAGTAAGGTTAGGGGAATACCCAGGAGAAAAGGCAAAAGTATGCTTCAGAAACCTTTGATATGAATGAAATTAGAGCAGAACCTTGGGAAAATTGTCCAACCTAATCTCATGAGCTAACCATAACCATAACTATTTTGTTTTACAGCATAGAAGAGCATTTTATCCAGTATTTTAAAGCAAGGCTCTGTATGTGTTGTTTCAACATAGAGAGGCTGGGAATCTGCTCGCCTCTTTGCATTCTGCTCGCACGTGGTAAATCCTATTGTTGCCCACGATGCTTGCATCGTGCTGTTCACCATGGCAACCACACAGCACCACAGCAGCCTTGAGGAAGGCTACAGCATGGATTGGTAGGTGGGGTGTGTGCATGAGGGCTGGTGGTAGGTTACATGCATAATCAAAGATGAGAGCAGAGAGTAGCATGAGCAATCCTCAAGTCAAAGAAGCTCAGAGAACTGCCAGAATTAGACCCTGAATGTAGAAGCTTTATTTTAATGGAGTAGGGCAGATGGCCAGTTTTTCCTGGAAATCCTAGAGATGTTCTGTGCTGTGACCATAGGAGTCCAGCATTGTAGATATAAGCTGACACATGTTCAATCCTAGCCAGTCATTCACATTCAAATGTTACTTTCCGTGAATTAACTTTTTCTTAATAGCCATTATTCCATTATATCCCAGTAGAGTCATTTCTTAATAAATAGTTATAGTATAATATATAGTTCACATATGGATAAATGTACACAGGTCTCTAACACACAGGTCTGTAAAACTCCAAAGCAATGCTTGAAATGTTTTAGTCCCTTTTGAGTCCCTGCACCTGAGTCAAATTGAGAATGTAGGGCTAATGCTCATATACACAATTATTAGACTATACATTATACAAGCAAAGCTTCTGTAAGTTCATAATACCTTATGATACTGCTTTCACTGGGTATGACACCTCCCTTGTTGCTTTTCCTTTTTAATGGATACTAATCTGTGGGTGAGGCCACAATGCCAGACACAGACAGACATGCAACACACGGTTTAGGCTGTCCTCTATTATTCTGGAACAAATGACCTCATTGCTTTCATCACTCAGTGAGACTCCAGGCTTAGTCATAGGAGCTAAGACCTTTACTCCTATTCCTTGTGTCCTGCACAGAAAAATAGATGGGCTTTTATTTTAATATTACTGAACTGGACGCCATTGCTTATGAGGAACGGGATAAGATCCCTCAGGAAAGTTCTAGAAGCTCAGCATCTTATTTGCAGCAGGTCATAACAGCAAAAGCGTGCTCTACTAAATAATAAAGATGCTTGCCATAAATGGGTTTGTTCATTGCAAACAGCTGAAAGTCTGTAAATTTTGACAATAAACTGGATTTGCACTGGGGGTTGAATCATTTCAACTGTATAATATGTAGTTCATGACACTGATATTATAAGCGGAAATGTAATTTAATGAATTCAGTAATATCTTTTTTCTTTCATAAGAAAAATATGAACACATAACAATTCCAAAGTTTTTGCTCACTATCTTGTGGCAAAATTCTTATATAAGTAATCCTTATGCACCAAACAACCAAGAAATAAAATTGGTCTTTATTTATTTATTTATTTGTTTGTTTGTTTATTTATTTATTTATTTTTATTTTTTATTTTTTACTCAAGATCCAAAGTAAGGTTAAAGAGTTGCATTAATTCTTGGTACACATCATACTATGGCTGTAGAACTGTGCATCAGAATTCACTACATACCCAAACCCATGATGGAATTTTTAATTTTATACCAAATCATTTCAGGAAATACCAGGGTACCCACAATTGCATACAGCAGCAATATTTCTGAGTGAGTGGCTGCACAGCGTGAGTGGTAACTGACTAACGTTAGCCTTGACCAACTCTGTAACCATGTGCTCAGCACAATGGAATGAAGTGGCCTCCCTGTGTCCTGGGATGACCTTCAAGGCTAGACAGCCTTTTCTAGCTGCTACAGAGCATTACTCTGTGTTATACAGCATAAGGCCTTGTTAACACTACTGTATATCAGGCGTAGAGAGCTAGTCTATTTGCTTTATTGTGCTTGGATGATGAGTATACACTTGGCATTATCTTAAAAAAAAACCCCAACTAAATAAATAATAAGTAATAAAATGTGAAGAATAGTGAAGAAATAATCCTGCCTGAAGCATAGAAACAAAAGCTTTTTACGGGTAAATAAAGAAACGGCTCACATAAAGAGACCAATTGAATTACTTTGTGCATTATTGGGTCATATTCAACAACAGTTTAAAAAATATTTTTTGCTTTTTATTGCTGTTGTTTTTTAACACTGCGTTCAAAACCGTTAACCTCAGCATTGACATTTCGTAATATGGCAGAATGCATATAAATTCAGTTAGTGGTTGATGCTACTTTTTAGTGTTATTTAGTGACATTTTAGTCTTTTAAGGAGTCTTTTCTTAGTAATTTTACAACATGTCTGAAGGATATGTTGGTTTTGACAACAATTTCCACTTTCACTATGCCTTTACATTGTCCATATAAAAGAGTTGTGCTAGCTAGCCTAATATTATTCTCAGTCTTATACTTAGCTAACTTGTGCTTAGCATCCATGTTTCCCAGTTGCCTAGTAATTGTGTTCTCTTGGCTGTAACCATGTCAACAGTGAGCCTTCCCTTGTTGAAAGGACAAAATGAATTTTGAATACATCACCTTGGAGCTTAGACCCACAGCAGCTTTAAAGAGACAATCACTGATATAGAGGTGTGTGTGAGTCTAACTGAGACTGTCTGGTTGAGGTTTGCACCTTTTAAATGAGTGTGACCCACTGACATTCACCTGGCTGATTTTCAGTCTTAAAGAGCATCTGGAATATGGTTTGTGTTGCTCTGTAGCTACGTACCTTGAAGGTTCATTCATATTCAGTAACGGCTTTATGTTAGTCAAAGTGGCAGTGGAGCCAGAGCCTTTCCCAGAAACACTGGGCTCAAGGCAGGAGAATTCACCCCAGACGGGATGTCAGTTCATCACAGTTCAACACACTTATTCACATCTATAGGAAATTTAGCATAACAAGTCCACCTACCCGTGTGTTTTCGTACAGTGGGAGGAAACTGGTCAACCCGGAGGAAACCCACTCTAACACAGGGAGAATATACGAAACTCCGCACAGATTGAACCCAAGACCCTGGAGCTGTACGGTGGCAATGTTACTCGCCTCCTATTTATGTACAGCTATAGATAAAATTCACAAGAATTCACAAGAATTCTAATCTGCTACTCAACCTTGCAATACTGCACATCAAGATGCACATTTGAACATTTCTCTAGAATGTATGTTTCCACCCTCTGCATTTTTCCACATAAACACATATATTGCTCCATTGCTCCATTGGAAGTCGCCTGTTGTCCCTGGTCTATAAATACTTTGTATAATTATTTATACAAAAGAATGCTGTACATGTACTGTTCATCTTAACCATCCATCCATCCTCTAACGCTTACTCCTTTATCAGGGTCACGGAGAACTTGGAGCCTATCCCAGGAAGCATCGGGCACAAGGCGGGGTACACCCTGGACAGGGTGCCAGTCCATCGCAGGGCACAATCACATACACACTCACACACCCATACAGTGGTGTGAAAAAGTGTTTGCCCCCTTCCTCATTTCCTGTTCCTTTGCATGTTTGTCACACTTAAGTGTTTCGGAACATCAAACCAATTTAAACAATAGTACTATTGTTTAAATTGGTTTGATGTTCCGAAACACTTAAGTGTGACAAACATGCAAAGGAACAGGAAATGAGAAAGGGGGCAAACACTTTTTCACACCACTGTACATACTCTACGTACACTTTAGACACGCCAATCAGCCTACCAACAGTGTTTTATTGCACTGCAGTCTATCTACCTCACATTAGTACTTGGAATATAAATATATCACACCTTTTTCATAATTACGATATAATTTCTAACTAATTTATGATATCTGTATGTTATTGATTTGTGACTGGAAGGAATGCAGAGTAAGAGAATTTAACTGTACAGTGTAAGGTCCTATTTTACTGCGCATACAGTATGACAATAAATTCTTGAATCTTGATTACATATAGTATTCTACTGCCAAAGATTTAACCGGTATGCTGGGCATGACAAACAACAGCCTGCCTCTGTTCATGTAAGGTTTATTTCAGCGCTTATGAAGTAATATATTTGATTTCAATATATACAGGAGGTGAGGATTAACTGTGCAGTCTCCATGACAACCAATGATGGACACAAGCACTCTTAAACTACAGTAATCTGCAGAGAAAAATAGTAGGACAGAGAGAGAGAGAGAGAGAGAGAGAGAGAGAGAGAGAGAGAGAGAGAAGCTCATACAAAATAATATCAACGTTCTGCCAGAAATGGACCCCATCTTATGTTGTATGTACTTAATGCTACACATTCTATAATTGCTAAGGCTTTCAGAGAGTGCACTATTATAACTTGGCTAATTTGTAATGAAGGCAGTACTGAACAATTGATTTGTGTGGGCAGAAAGTAGGAGGAAACATAATGGTTTGAAAGCATGCAGAATCAGGCCATGTATGAACGGTGAAAGTAAAAAGCAGTTGACAGAGAGCTGAGATGAACCGAGAAAGAACAACCACCAAGAGTGTTGTTTTGTCTATAGATGTCTATACACCATGTTTATTTAAGCCAAAGTCACAGGAACTTTGTACTCACATGTTAATAATTTAACACCAAGTATGTTGTCCCTCCAGCATATAACCATCACAGAGGTAGTCAGAGATAGACTGTGTAAAGTGAATCGGAATCTATCCATTATGATAAATATGTGCTTTTAATGCTGATCCTCGCAAAACTTGACGTCATTGTTTAGAGTGACTAGATGATAGATCTTATTACCTCCCGTGAGTATATAGCAAGAAGGATGAGGGGTGGATGTGTGCAATGATACAAGCATGGTGCTTCATAGGAAGGCTAGCATCAACATGAAGAAATTGAGCAGCTAGGCAGAGGATGTACGGTGCATAACAACCCCTGTCCTTTGCTGCTAAAATGAGCAGACTCTTAGATCAACTTTTAACTGTCCTTGGACTTAAGAAACAGAGACATAAATGCGATTTAGTAAGCAAAATATTATTAACATGGGAATAAACTATAACAAAATCGTAATCTTAATCTCAATAATAATTCCATTAGTGGTTCCTAATATCGATTTATCGAGTCACCAGCATAGATGGTTTCTAGATGTTACCTTGATTCCAGAACACATCTTAAAAGCCACTATGGAGAAAACACCAGAGCCGGGTTTTGTGTCAGGTTTTCCATTGAATTCATCGATCTGCTAATAGAGTCACTACTTAATATGTTCTAAAACTCCTGAGCTTTTCTATTTAATACTCTGCTTCAGGGTGTATGTACTTGGGTATTATTATGACTCCTAAAATGAATCAAATTTTTAGTGTTATATTTGTATCATTACAGTTACTAGGAACTGTTGGTGGCCTGGATCTATTTAATGTAAGAGTTGTATGCCCTTTAATGGGCAATGTATATACCTCACAAGCTGTTAAAAGCTGCTATCTAACTAGATGGAAATAACTGCCATAACAACTTATCTATTGCAGGGCCTGATTTTCCCTCCCAAACATATACTGTAAAGGAAAGACCCCATTATGCTCAATAGTGTAAAAACATCTTGAACAAACTTCATATAAGTAGTATAAACACACAAAGCATATTATGCTTTAATATTTAAGTCATTTACCTGTGCCTTTATTTACATTACCTAAAGCCTGTGCTCCAGAATATTATAGAGAATAGATGATAACAATTCTCATATTGAGTGTATATATATATATATATATATATATATATATAGTTAAGCTGAGCTGTAGTGTTTTCCTCTAATTGTGTTTTATGGTTTTCTCCTCCTTTTCGTTCCAGTGCTGTAAATTATTTCTTCCTTTCCATAAGTTGCTAATGACTGATGTGCTTTCATCATCATAGCTGCATCACTTAAGCATCTAGAGTGTATGTTCATAGGTGTTCAAGGTGCAAAGAGGAAATGCAGGAATTCAAAGGGGATTAATACTGGAATGCAGAATGCAAAGACTAGTGCATCAATACAGAAGAGCAAAGAGAAAAAGGAGGAGAGAGGAAAGGGGGTGCAGAGAATGGAGCGAGAGATTGAAACAGTGGGATGGCACCAGTCTCTGAGCTTCCGTTTCTCTGTGTAGTTTTACTGCCTGTGTGGGGGAAGTCGCCCACTTGTTACGTAACGACTGTGCTTCCTGGCCCACTGCATGGAGTGGGTGTCTAGATCTGTTCTCTCACACATATCTACATTTCAAGAGTTTAGGTTTAGATTTTTCAAAAAATAGAAGGGCTACGAAAAGGGTTCATGGTGCTGCTGCAGCAAAAATATATCAAAATCAAACATGTTTTAAGGGTTCATGTGGGATTTTTAAGAAATCTGTTAGATCAAAACATACTAAATTGCTTAAAATAGGCTTGGGGGTTCGAGTCACGCTGAACTCCGGGAACTCTGTAATCCGGTTTCTTCCCCCAGTCCAAAGACATGCATGGTAGGCATGTCCAAAGTGTCCGTAGTGTATGAATGTGAGTGTGCCCTGCGATGGATTGGCACCCTGTCCAGGGCGTACCCTGCCTTGTGCTCGATGCTCCTTGGGATAGGCTCCAGGTTCCAGGTTCCCAGAGACCATGAAGAATAAGCGGTATAGAAGATAGATGGACTATTGAAGGGGCTAAATAAATCCACCTTAAAAACCTGTGATACTATAAATACCTATATAAATAACTATAAACAATAAAATATTCAGATGTGGAATCTAAAAATTAAACCTTATATTGATAGCTTTGATTGTCTTTTTATTGTTGAAAGACAAGGAGCACATTTCTACCAGTCACGGATGCTCTCATGTTTTATGTTCCTGGACTTTTGTAGTATTGTTGCAGTTTGCCAGGTTCCCCAAAGTTTGTCTTCAGTTGTTCTTAGATCAAACTGGATCAATCGGGTTTTTAAGGACCTTCCAAAAAGTGTTTGTGCTTGTGATCATTTATTTTTATGAAATTTTATGACAGGATTATATTGATTTATGAGTATCATTTACACACAAATTCTACACAAAGCTCCTGAAGGAACAGAATCTGCAGTCCAAACTGTAGATTAAAACCGCCAAACTGCACTGTGATTAGTCTAAAACAGAGACTAGCTGTATTTTATCTCTTAATGCTTTTATAGACAAGCATTAGGTTACTGCTGTGCTTTACCCCACTTTCTGAGGACTCAGGAGACTTGAAACTTTGCCAAATCATTGACCCATTTACATCCAACTGCCTACTTCATTTTAACAAAGGCTATTCATTGGCCAACTACTGTAGTTGGTTGGTTGTTGGTGAGATACGTGCGGCTAAGATAAAAGATTCTCCTGTTTTATACCTATAACCATTAATGGTTTACAAGATATCATTCCACTACTTCAATTCTTGCAAGAGCATTACTCTAAAAATCATGCAATTAATTATAAAACAGAGAAATGACTAAATAGTATCTTTGTAAATATGTCAAGACCTTGGAATTGTAAGGTTTTAGTGAATGGTAGAAATATGTTATGCATGAGGTTTTATAGCAAACTATAGCTAAAAAGAAAAAAAAAACAACTATTTGAGGTTGAAGAGTTCACTTGCTTTCAGCTTATTGTGGGTCAAAAAGCTCATGGCTTAAAAATGTAATCACAGAATTTTCAGAAAGAACCTTAAAATCCCAAGATCTCGCTGTATCAAAGGCTGTTCGTTTGCTCATTTTGATTCTACTTACTTGGTGTATATATATATATATATATATTGATAAAAACTGCATCTCTCAGAAAGAGAGAGCTGATTTTTATGAGTCAGAACAGGTCATTTTGAGTGTGTGTGTGTGTGTGTGTGTGTGTGTGTGTGTGTGTGTGTGTGTGTGTGTTTTGTACATGAGCTTTCCCCAATGCACAAATTCTGGTTTCATAGCCTCACCATGTACCAGCTCACCTCACCATTGTTTCATTTAGCATGCACTCTCTGACATTCCTGATCCAAATGTCTCAGGGTGTTAATCTACATATTAGCTGTTTAATGTCGCTATAGCAACGCTGATGAAGGCTGACGTGCGTCAGAGAAGGCCATGACTGCTCATCAGTCCCTTTTCTGGTTGCCATGGACACATTTGGGATTGATCATATCAGAGATGAGTGTCAGAGCAGAGCAGAATCCCGTGTCGGTTCATCATCACTGATTATGAACACTTTCACAAACAGTCACCTTAACACATGCTTGAGAGAACATGACTGAATGCTGTCTTAAATGTCAGATGGTCCTATGTAAATCCTTAGCATTGTATTATAAACCTTTATAGTCTGTTCAGGTCAGAATGTCCCATAGTACAAATAGACTTTCAAACATAAAACTTTATTCATTTGGTTCCATTTCCCCAAATCACACAAGTACACCACTTAAAATCATTTAGACCATTTAGAGAGATTACAGTAAGTTATTTGAACTGAGAGTAACAAACTGAAAGAAATGAGTGATCGTTGTAAATGTAAAGTCACTGTCACATCACAAGCATATTCCTATAAAGTCAGATATCCACTGCTATATTTAACTATACATAGAGCTTTAGTTGTAACGGTAATGATCTATAAACGAGCTCTGTTTTCATGAAGTACAGATATGGAGAGAAGGGGGGGGGGTGAGTAGGGGGAAAAACACTGGCTTTTTCAGACAGACTAGTTAGAGTGATGAGTTATGAGTGATGACTAGTTATGAGTGATGAGTTATGAGCCGCATGTAATAGCCAGCATTAACATTTTCAGCAGTTTGTGCTACAGTAGTTCTTCTGTGGGATCGGATCAGACAGGCTAGCCTTTGCTCTTCATGTGCATCAGTGAGTCTTGCAGGCACATGACCCTGTCACCGGTTCACCAGTTGTCCTTCCTTGGAGCACTTCATGCCAGGAATACCCCACAAGACCTGCCGTTTTGGAGATGCGCCAACAAAGTAATCTAGCCATCACAATTTGGCCCTTTCAAAAGTCACTCAGATCATTACACTTACCCATTGTTCCTGCTTCCAACTGAATGTTAACTTGCTGTTTAATATATCCCACTCTTTATCAAGTGCCACTGTAACAAGATAATTTGCATTTTTAGTCACATGTACAGTGGTGTGAAAAAGTGTTTGCCCCCTTCCTCATTTCCTGTTCCTTTACATGTTTGTCACACTTAAG
>JAFFST010047737.1:30681-48723 GCA_022414735.1 Noturus placidus
GTATAGTATAATCGGCTAGTGTGAGAAATGATACTCATCTGTTATGAATGTACTAACAGTACCTGTATTATCTCTGATTTTATTTTTGTACTGTGATTTAATGAATCATTATCTTGATGTAACATCGCTCACCCCTGGTTGTAGGTGTTGCTTATCTCTTGGCTTGCTGAATATAGCTGACAGGAGTGTGAAATTGTATAAATTTTTTGTGTGGATAGACATTTCTATTTTTTGGTAAAATTGTCATGTGCTGTAAATTCGGACCACTGAGTTTTGAAAATATTATTATTATTGGCAAATAATATTACTGGCTATTGATGCTTTGCCATCTATAGACCGTGCTGGTTCCTGAGAGGAAGCAGAGGTAGTGTTGGTAGGTTTGCTTTGTTTAGCCTGTATTCACTACTTGTGGTTTATCCTCCCTTCCCTTATGTAACTGTAGCTTTCTGTTAGAAAGACCTCTTAATTACCACCACCAAATTATGAGTGTGGTTGTGAGGCTGGAGTTCTTTTAGCTTTAGTACTGGAAACTCAAAAGAGAGAAAAAAAAAAAACACCCCTCCCAAATGTTATATTTAATACATGTGTTTGGTGAATGTGGTTTTTAAATGTGCTTGGTCTGGTAATAAATTGTAAACGGAAATGTGATTATAATGATTGAGCAGGCGCTGGATTTATACCTGCTGTGCATTGGTGTTTTTCACCGAAGCTGGTTGTAGGGCATTAAGGCTGAACTGCTGGTTCATGCACAATGCAGCCTCCCTGTTTAGAATAACCATGTGTCTGCACACCTTGCCTTGGCTCAACAGCCTCCTGGGTGTAGCAGTATTTTAGGTGATTACCACTGACCTCAGCAGCTAAAGGAAAAGGCTGGGCTCACACAGGATGTCTGCAGGCTGCACACACGCATTCTCACACATTACATGTGCGCGTAAGTTCATAAGCATTGTTTCTTACAAACGTTGTGCCCTTGTACACCACTGCACTTAAACATTAACTCCCAGTGCAAGATGTATGGTTAAGTTTGCACTATATTTCCTTTTGTATGAACTGGGTGTAGAGAATGAATGATTGGTTGATTTTAATTTTTTTTTTTTGTCTATAGATACAACTCCTTACTAGTCTTCCTATAATATAGTAATTTGATGCTAGCCTGAGAGTGGTAGTCCACTGGCATTAAAACTACTCTGTAGCTAGATTGCTCATTTTAAATATTTATTTCTTCATCTATTTAAAAGCATTAGTATTCCATATTGTTTTCTTTTTCTTGCTTTTTCCTCAGGGTCTTCTGAGCAAATATTTGATTGATAATTCCACTAATGCTGAGAGCAAAGTCTTCTATTTAAAGATGAAGGGTGACTACTATAGATATCTTGCAGAGGTTGCCTCTGGGGATGATAAGAAGGGTAAGTGTTTGTTTTTTGCTTTTCTATAATGTTTTTGTAACTAAGGTATACTCCTTGATCGAGAACGACTCGAAAGAAAATGTAATTTAGTGTTTTTAGGTTCAAAACCAATCAATAACAGACTGGAATTAAGAGAAAGTAAATAGTCTACGTTCATTTTAACGATAAAACTGATTTGATTACCATGACATTAATAGGAACCCTTACCCCTGTAGATTCATGCAATTAGCGGGTCAGCTAATCATGCCAGTACAGTGCATAAAAATCCTTTCGGCTGGGTGAAAGATTGAGGAAAGTTCAGAGGAGAATGGCCAGGCTGGTTTGAGCTGATATAAAAAGGCTACAGTAATTCAAATAACCACTCTTTGCATTCGTGGTGAGCAGAAAAATATCTCAAATGATGCAACAAGCCAAACCTTGAGGCAGATGGGCTACAACAGCAGAATACCAACATTGGATTAGACTCCTTTGTCATTCAACAACAGAAATCTGTGGCTACGGTGTGCGTAGGCTCACCCAGACTGGACGGTTGCGGTTTTGAAATAGACCAGGTAATGTTTTTGTCCAGTTTCTGTGAGCGTAAACCAGTCTGGCCATTCGTTTCTGACATTTATCATCAACAAGGTGTTTCTGCTTGTTGGATATTTTTTTTGTTTTTCACACCGTTCTGTGTAAACCTGAGAGTGTTGTGCTTGAGAATATCAGCAGTTTCTGAACTCCTCTAGCACCAACAATCACGTGTTCTCTCTCCACAAGCTGTATCGGCTGCAGTTGTGGAAAACCACAATGCTGCACTCTATGGTCTCTAATCAGAACAGAGAAAAATGTTAGTTGAACAGTTGACGCTTCACAACTGAGGGATGATGATGATGATAATAATAATAATTACACTTTTGGAAAATCTTCATGCTCCAGCATGGATGTGACATGTGTACGTTTTTCTGAAATTAAGCAACAAAAAAAAAAATACGCAGAAATTAGATTGTTCGATAATCAAAAAATATTTGAGAGTAACACCAATCAGGCGTTCAGCCGAGCTTTGAGAAAATTCACTGCTTTCTCCTATAGTCTTCTGGCTCGCACATGCAGCTTGTGCTCTTTTCCAGTGCACTTGTGTATTGGTGAACAAGAGCAGTTATGACATGAAAAATAAATTATACGTGTATCTTGATTTCCTATTTGCTGCTGAATGAAATATAAATGAAGTTGAGTGAATAATGCACAAAATTTAATACTATATATTAGAGCATTTATATATTGGATAAAGCTGGGTTTTATGTATTTATTTTTTTAAACTAGCAATATCTAGTAACTTCTTATAGACAGGTTAGTTGATGTCCAGCTCAAAAAATAGACTGAGTTGTTTTTAATAGTTGCTATCAATATGGTGGTTTTTAATCCCTTTAATAACATGTCTGGTTTTGTTAAAATTGGCTGAGGCTACCTTTTGCCTTAGTGGGGCAGCTTAGATGTGATAACTAAACATCATCTTTTAGATATTTCAAACCGGCATTCTCTCCAAGGTCTGTACACTAGTTTGGATTAAATAATGCATGGTATTAATTTTACCACTTAATATTTTATGTCCCAACCATGTTCCTTTCCATCCTCTTAGACACAATAAGCAACTCGCAGAGTGCTTATCAGGATGCGTTTGACATTAGTAAGAAGGAGATGCAGCCCACACACCCTATCCGCCTGGGTCTGGCCCTCAACTTCTCAGTGTTCTACTACGAGATCCTCAACTCTCCAGAGCAGGCTTGTACCCTGGCCAAGCAGGTGGGTGATGGCTCATTACACAGGAGCTCATTCTGCTCAGACATGCAATTTTGTATTGATGACCTTTTTAACTGCCTTCACTCAAATTCTGACTCTGTTTGTAGGCCTTTGATGAAGCCATTGCTGAGCTCGACACACTTAATGAAGACTCGTACAAAGACAGCACACTCATCATGCAGCTACTTCGAGACAACCTCACAGTAAGTTACACACACAGCTGAAGGAAAGTGCAACGGCTTTGGAATCAGTGTGATCAAAACGGAAATGCTGGTGTTTATGAAATATACATATATAATGTGCATATATTAATGCTCATGTTCTAACAACTTGTTCAGGTTCTTGTTAGTTACAGTTGGATGAATATTGTGCTTTTCTAGACACTCAAAATGCTTTACATAGGGGGGGGGGGTTATCTCCTCAAACACCTCAACCACCTCTAGTGTGTAGTATCCACCTGGACGATGTGATGGCAGCCATAGTGCACCAGAACCCCCACCACACACCAGCTATTAGTGGAGAGGAGAGAGTGATGTAGATTATTAGGTAGCCATGTTCGAGAAGTCCCAATGGGGGATTTTTAATGACCACAGAGAGTCAGAATCTTGATTTAACGTCTCAACCGAAAGATGTACGTTGGATGCTCCAAATAAACAGCTAAAAGCATGTGTAATTTGGATTTTTAAAGTTTCTTTAGCCTTTGTGGAAGGAGTCTCCAGTGTCAGTGCTTTATATCAGTTGGCAGTAGGGATTTTCTTTTATAGCTGTTAAAATGTAAGTAATAACAGGAACCAATTTTGTTCATGGACTTTCCACAACATTGCATGGTAACTATATACAGATACAGCATATATCTATGTAATAAATTATATAGTCGTAATCATTTGGAAAATTGCTGTGTAGTTATTGGGGGGAAATTGTGTGTAGTTATTTGGGGGGAATAAACAACAATGGATTAGAAAAGGCCTCATCTCACCATCCTGTTGAATATTTTCCTATTACTGCCATTATTCATTCTCTCTCTCTCTCTCTCTCTCTCTCTCTCTCTCTTTCTCTCTCTCCCTGTGTGTGTTTGTTTCTTTATTTATTCATTACATACAGCTAGTTTGTAAAAAAGTAAAATGGTGGTAAACATGAGTAATTACAAATTTGCAAATCTTTCTCTTTCAGTTATGGACCTCTGACAATGCAGCAGATGAGGGTGAAGGAGGAGATGGGGATAACTAAGACTTCAGTGTGTTGTCTCCACAGATAAAATTTAAAAAAGGGGGGAAAAGAAAAATGTAAAAAAAAAAAAAAAAACCAACTTTTTACACATTCTCATTCCTTATTGTTTCACTTACAATTATCTAGTCACATAAACCCATGATCATTACCAATGAGCTGTGTTTATGAAAATTCCTATTGTCCTGTTATTTTTAATCACCTGGCTTGAGGTTATGATGATGATGATAAGTTAAAATAACTCCTCCATTCCTTGGTTTTGTCCGTTTTTGCCTTTATGTGCTGTCTGCTGTAGAAAAGTATTAGCCTCACATGACGTCAGCAGTCCGTTAATTATGAAACTAGTGTATGTCCTCTGCAGATCTGCTGAATTAGACTTGTGTAACAAGCACTGACAGTCTTTGGTAAGGCAGACGGGCTTCCTTCAATAACAAACTGTATTTTTAGCCACTTGTGCAGTACATGTTTGCTGAAGATTAAAACTCTGTTGTGAAGAATGTTAGTAACAGCTTGAACACTCCTTCACTCCAGTACTGTCGAGATGAAAGGCTGCTGTTAAGTGGCTAATCAGCTAGCACTACTCAGCCTGCTCTCTGGCTCTTGCAACCAAGGTTTTTCTTAAGTAACATGACAAAACACTCCTTTCTAGTCAAGACCTTTGCTTTGTGTTACTTTAAAGCATGCCTGAGTCAAAAAGGTGCCACTTTATTATGATCTACAATGGATAATAAAAATAATATTAACTGGAGAAAAAAAAATGTTCATATGCATGCCCATTTTTCAGTATTCACTGGTATGGGAAGTAATACTGCGTGCCCATTGCTCCCGGGTTTGGTTAAATACTTTCATTGCAGGATTGTGCACATATTTTGGTTTGTCCGGTGATGTTGATGGATATACAGACCACTATTGTGTTTTTGCTAAGCGTTGATTGTAGTCCCCCAAGAGCCTTGTGAAAATGTTCAAATGCCCTATGTAACAGCTATGTAACCTGAATTAAAAGTGACAGTTTTATAAACCATACATATTGTGTGCGTTTGTTTCTGTATTCCGATGCGCAAAGTCTGTTTAAATAATAATGCATGTATTTTCATTCAAAAATTTTATTAGTATTAATATTTTATTTTTAAGTTAAGGTGAATTTGGAAAGCTGAGATTTGATGAGTAAGCAGTTTCCCAGTTCTGATCACCCCAATGTGTCTTGTCTATTACAAATTATTTGCTCATTAGTTCTTAGACTTTTTTTTTTCCTATTAATGGATGGTTTTAAGCATGTTTAGTAATTTTAACATTAATAGAAGTAATGTGTTATTTTAATACTGGGGGGGGCTGCAATACAAAATGACCTTTCCATTGGATATTAGGTTCAGTATACAGTGGTGTGGTTAAATGGATGGCACAGGGTGGCTGTTTTTATAAGGCTAAAACTAGGACCCTGCTGCAGACATGAAACTAAAACTAGTCCAGCATTTACATTGACCCGGGTTTATCCTCTTACTACCCAGAGAATTAATATTAAAATCTAGAACGAGATGTGTGTGTGTGTGATGTGAGAGATATATGTATATATTGTGTGTGTGTGTATATATATGTATATATATGTATATGCATATATGTATATATATATGTGTGTGTGTGTGTGTATATATATATATATATATATATATATGTGTGTGTGTGTGTGTATATATATATATATAGATATGTGTGTATATATATGTATGTGTATATGTATATATACTGTATGTGTATATATGTGTATATATATGTATATATACAGTATATATATACAGTATATATATATACAGTATATACAGTATATGTATATACAGTATATACAGTATATATATATATATATATGTATGTATGTATGTATGTATATATATATATGTATGTATGTATTTTTTACTTTCTGCGAACTAAATGAAAGCGCGCACAGTTGTGGTGAGATTAAAGACCAATAAGCAGCAAGCCTGGAGCATGTTCACTCTGACTGACTACAAATGCAGTTGATTTGCTCTCTGAGGAAGTACTTCCGGGTGTCCGCTCTGTGTTTGGGACTTTTCGCAGTTTCACTTTTCGGCGTGGTCGTGATTACGTCCAAAAACAAGAGTAATGTAAATGAATGTCTAACAAGGACATCGGACTTGTTTAATATAAAAATGAAGCTAATTTCTGCTTTTGTGTGCACGTGAACGGGCCACGCCGAGAGCCGACTCTGTGCCATGTCCAGATGTTGATCCACGACCACATCAGTAATCCGTCGGATACATTATGTTACTTGTTGCCTAAAGTCGGTCTGTTTGCTCGCACTGCGCCATGAAACACGTCATTGTTGTTCTGACCTCTTTACTTTTGACAGTGTGCTCTAAAAGACCTGGCACAGATGGAGAATATGGTGAGTTTGGGAACTTCTCTACCACTTAAACTTCTTCATGGGAATAGTTTTGTAATCATTCCCAAGACAGGGCTTTCTAGAAAGCTTTGCCAGTTGATTCACCCTAAAAAAAAAAAAAAAAGAAAGAAAACCCACCTATATAACTTTGTTACATAACTTCTGTAATTTATTTTGAGATATTTTAATTCATAATCTAAATTCGGTTGAATTTGAACTTTCTGAAACTAATGCAAGATTAATCTCTTGTGATGAAATTATTAATGAATCTGTATCGGAGCATTGTACCTTAAAAGTTTTTTAAAAAAATGTTTGCCCTGGAACAAGGCAGATGTTGCTAGTACTTAATAAAGTTATTTTTAGTCAAGACTGTTTGTCTAACATGTCCTGGTTACTTGTCTCGACTAGTCCTAAACTATTAAACTATTGGTTTAATGTCAATGCACTGAGAAATATGATCTGCACATATCATACTACTTACGATCATGTTGCCCCAGTTATGTTCCCTCCAGAGATAGATGTTTCTGTTTGATATTTCTCTCAGATCACTTGAGGTCCTTGCTGGTGGACTTTGATGTTCTGAACCTGTCCAGTTTACAGCAGCACTCGGTGCGTAAGCGAGATTTGCAGAGTCACACACATGCAGAGAGACTGCTCACTTTCACCGCCTTACGCAGGTGGGTCTGTTTTGTCATTTAATCTTATCTTCTGGATGTGTATTGCAGATGTGTGCTGATGTTCTATTTCTGTTCAGGATTATTCCCTAGGCCGGCACTGTGGCTCAGCGGGTTCGATCCTGAGTGTTCTTTACTGTCTATGCATGTTTTCGTCCAGGTTCTCCTGGTGTACCAATGTTTGAAAAGATTTATCCCTTGCACGCTACACTTATCCTAGAATGTGGTGGTGTAAATGTTGTGTTCTGCTTGCACAAAAAGCAACCTCAGATTCGGTCCAGTTTTACGCTGATTTCCATTCGCCAGATGTGCAACCTAGTGACTTTTTCCAATAAGAAGCTGCTGTTAGTGGAAAGAACAGATGTTTGGCAATAAAATGGTTTCATGGTTATTAGTGTGGTATAACTTAATAAGTAATGAGACCATGCTTTCTGAGTACTAGTGTAGAGCAACATGGCCTGAATGTGTCAGCCTGAACCCGAATATGTCACATCTGCAGTTATATGGTTTATATATATATATATATATATATATATATATATATATATATATATATATATGGTATTTCCTTTTTTTCCAACAAAATGAAGAATGAGCAATTCCTGTTTTTTTATTTATATTTTTTATTGATTCTCATACACTTTTCAGAGTACAACAAAATATATCAATGCAGAATCAATATCAATATTTTTTTTACCCCAATAACAGCCCCTACCAGTCCACCCATTAATGTTTACATATGATTAATTTATTTATGATTCATGTACATGTAAAAGTATGTACATGAAGTAGGTAATAAACTCTTGCCATTTTCCCAAAAATGAGTCTCCGCTACCTCTGATGTTATACTTGATTTTTTCCAGCTTCAAAAAGAACATTAGATCTTTAATCCAGACTGATATAGAGGGGGGTTGCGGAGAGGTCCAAGACAACAATATTCTGTGCCGAGAAGGCCACAACACCAGCTTGTCTAAGGTTCAGAGGCTGACGCTGAGATGAAAAACCAAAGATGGCAGTTAGAGGACAGACCTCCAAATTGATTCTAAGAATGTCGGACATAGTCCTAAAAAAGGAGTTCCAAAAGTTCTGTAGTTTGGGACAGAGTGCAAACATATGACTCGGGTTACACGGAGAGAGTTTACATTTCTCACACATGTCAGGAACATTGCGATATATTTTAGATAGTTTACTCCTAGAGAGGTGAGCTCTATGGACCACTTTAAATTTATGAAACTAAGTCTAGCGCATGACGTGGTGGTCCGTATATTATAATTTAATAATAATTTATCAATTTGTATAGCGCTTTTTTACAATGGTACATTGTCTCAAAGCAGCTTTACAGAGATATCATTTTTACATTTACAAGCGACTTACTAATGAGACCACATTCACACGCCAATGGTAGCAGAGCTGCCATGCAAGGTGCTAGCTTGCCATTGGGGGCAACTTAGGGTTCAGTGTCTTGCCCAAGGACACTTCGGCATGGGATCACCCGGGCCGGGATTCAAACCCCCAACCCCAAGGTTGGTGGATTAGTAGACAACCCGCTCTACCGACTGCGCCACAGCCGCCCTATCTAACACTCTGCCCCAGTAATCCTCCTCAAGCTCCAGGCCCAATTCCTCCTAAAGGCACTAATGGTTTTAACATTGTAAGAGTTGTCTTGAGATCAAATCGTTGCATATATCTGTGAGATAATGCCCCTTTTACGAGGATCCAGCTTGAACACCTCTTCCCATGCAGACTTTATAGGTAAGGAGGGAAACCCAGTGAATAGGGAGGAGACACAGTGCCTAATTTGAAAGAAACGGAAAAGGTGAGACGGAGGCAGGCTGAATGACGAGGATAATTCAGAAAAATTCACAAAAACATCGTTGATGAAAAGATCCTCAAAGCGTTTCAGACCCTTCTGTTCCCAAAGAGAGAATGTGGAGTGTATAAAGGAGGGGGGAAAGAGGTGGTTATTACATATAGGTGCCCCGGTTGAGGCCGAGATAGATTTAAAATGACAGTGAAACTGGTAGAAAATTTTTAGGGCGGTACATACTATAGGATTATCTGTGTATTGTGAAAGGGCTATTGGAAGGGAGGAGAACACCAGAGCAGGGAGGGAGGTCGAAATACAAGACTGTGCTTCTATGTGGCAGCATGGTAGAGAGGGGGCCTGCACCCAGAACACCAGTTTCTGAATGTTAGCCGCCCAATAATAATACGTTCCTGTTTTTTTAACTTGATACTCATTCTGTCTGTGCACATGGGTTTTCAGGCATTTCAGGCTCTACCTGACCTCGAACACTGAACTGTTCACTGAAGACTTCAGCGCTGTGGTGGTGAAAAAAGACGGCACACACCAGAATTATGAGGTCCACAGACAGAACTTCTTCACGGGCCATGTTATCGGTCAGTCATGAAGCATAAATCCAGTGACTCACTGTCAGTCATACGTGCTAGTGTGATGATGTGTTTAATTTGACATAGGAGTGTAGTACAGCTGGTCGAGTTTACAAGTATCATTTTGATTTGTGTGAGAGAGCGAGAAGGACGCCGTTCACGTTGATATGAAAACCTGTACATGTCTATGCAGTTATCGAGTCAGAAGAATCATGTAGCATTAGCTTAATGCATTAAAACCATGCAGATACAGGTCAAAAACTTCAGGTTAATGTTCACATCAAACATGAAAATGGGGAAAATTTGTGATCTCTGTGACTTTGATCGTGGCATGGTTGCTGGTGCCAGATGGGCTAGTTTGAGTATTTCAGAAACTACTGATCTCCTGGGAATTTTACACACAACAGTCTCTAGAATTTAAACAGAATGGTGCGAAAAACCAAAAACACCCTGTGTGCGGAGGATCTGCAGAATGAAACGCCTCAGAGTAGAATGTCCAGAATGGTTTGAGCTGACAGGAAGACTATAGGAACTCAAATAAGCACTGTTTATAACCGTGCTGAGCAGAAAAGCTTAAAATCTTAGAGCACACAATCAAAACCTTGACGTGGATGTCAGCACAAGACCACATCAGGTTCTACTCCTGTCTGCCAAGAACAAGAATATGAGATTATGTGCACAGACTCACTCAAACTAGACAGTTGAAGACTGGAAAAAGACCAGTATGATATGTTTTTCTAATTAACTGTCCAGTTTCAGTGAACCTGTGCCCATGATCCACTGCTGATTTGATCTTTTGTTCATACTGAGAAGCTTGTCTTTTCACCATTTGAGTTACTATATCCTTCCTAGCAGCTCGAACCAATCTGGACATTTTCCTCTGAACTCTCTCTTATCACCAAGGCGTTCACACCCACAGATCTGCCGCTCACGCAGTGTTTTTTTTTTTTTTTTGCTTTATCGCACCATTCTGTGTAAACTCTAGAGATTGTTGTGTGTGAAATTCCCAGGAGATCAGCAGTTTCTGAAGTACTTCAGCCAGCCCATCTGGTACCATCAACCATGCCATGATTAAAGTCACAGAGATCATTTTTTTTCTTTTTTCATTCTGATGCTTGATGTGAATATGATCTAAAGCTCTTGACCTGTATCTGCACGTTTTTTTGCACACATGATTGGCTGATTAGATAACTGCATGAATGTATAGGTGCTTCTAATAAAGTGGACAGTGACTCTACGTAACCTTTCTTACAACAGCTACTACATAATTCATAGTAATAACATGGCAATCTGGGAATTTAAAGCGCCTAGATTTTGTGATTGCATTGCATGTTGTGGGTAGTAGGTTTTTTGTGGCAGACCTTCTGGGTTTCGGTGTTAACTTTACACCCTCCACTGGCAGGGGAGGAGTACTCACGCGTACAGGCACATGTCGATGATGACGAGTTTACTGCTCACATTCTGACAGACGAGGCTGAATACAACATAGAGGTTTGTGAAGCTAGCGTCTCCTACTCATCCTGCCGTTGCTTTCTTCGTATCTGTTCTCTGCACAGCACAACTGAGCCACAAAATACATTATCGCGTTATTCTAAAACCGAATAGCGTTTTAATATAGTATATCAGAATCTTATAACTGAGAGTAGAATGACCCCGCTGATGTCCATTATGTTGTGAAATGATTAAGTGAGTCTCTTATGTGTGCTTTGTCTGCTGTGTGTAGCCTCTCTGGAGGCTCACTCAAGGCCAGCCGGATGGCCGCTTGCTGGTGTATCGCTCTGAGGACATCCGGAACGTGAGCCGTCTCTCTGCTCCTAAAGTGTGTGGCTACATCACAGCTGAGGCCAGTCAGCTCTTGCCTGAGAACGTGCGCACGGCTGCGGCAGCAGAGGAAACCGAAGAAGAGGAAGGTGAGTGATTTAGAGCTTACGTGGGAATTTAGTGCTTTCAGAGTCCTCATTAACTGCATTTGAATTTCAGTTAATAGTGTATTCGAATGCATTTGAATATGGAATGAGCCTACAGTACACTGGTGCAGAGAGAGAAGAGCACAGAATCACAGAAGGTGAAAATATTGTCACTTTTATAGACAATGTAAATCCTAAGGGAGTATCATCATAACCTTTAATGCATAGGTTCTCAGCGCTGGGCTTGCCTGAGATGCACGCGACCCCAATCTGTTATTATGGAGTTCTGTGTAGATAAACTATTTTCTGTTCATAACAATTTTTATTGATTCTCATACACTTTTCAGAGTACAGCAAGATATATCAATACAGAATCAACATTTTTTTAACCCGATAATAGCCCCTCCCACCCCACCCAGGAAAGTTTACATTTGATTAATTTACTTATGATTCATGTACATGTGATTTAATTACATATGATTCATTTTCATAAATCCATACAGAATCAAACTTTTAACCCCAGTAACATACCTCCCACAAGATTTATATATGATTCATTTATATATGATTCATTTATATGTAATTTTACATGTGGTTCATTTACACAAGATTCATCCCCCACCCCCACCCCCATCACCTTGGCACATGATGGCTACACTAACTATTGCTGGTTGTATAATTATTATAAAACCCAACAACAGGCATAAGACACAAGGGCAATATAACCTATGATCTTTAATACAACGGTGAGTCTCCTGTAAAAATACTAAAGCAGAGTTTTTAAATAGATAAACTATTTTAAAGTATTCAATAAAGGTGTTCATTTCTTAAACACACAGTGCATTCAGAAAGTATTCAAAGATCCCTTTTTTTTTATTTATTTATTTGTTTGTTTGTTTATTTATTTACATTTTGTTATGTTGCAACCTTGTGCTAAAATGCTTTAAATATCCCCCCCCACATCTATCTACACTCCATATCCTTATAATGACTAAGCAATAAACAGATTTGTGAAAACTTTATTAAAAAAAAAAAACTGAAACATTACATTGATATACCGAAGTATTCAGATGCTTGTCTATGACAGTAGAAATTGAGCTCAGGTACAGCCCATTTCCCTGGATCATCTTTGAGAGGTTTCTACACTTTAGCCGGGTTCACACTGTACGATTTTGGCCACGATTTGGTCGTCTGAGACAAATTTTGAGAATTTAAAAGATTCCTACAATCCTTTGATCACTAGTTTGACGTGTTCTCCGACAGCCGATTAACGGTCATTGTGAGTGAATTTTTCCTCTGATTAAATTCTGGCAGTGTCAGAAGATTTGAGGCACAGTCCTGTAGTGTGCTTTCTCTGACTCCGTACGAATATTCTTGCGTATGGATTACAGCGGGGATCGTGTTCGTACAGTCTGACAAGCAACAGTTGCAAAGGACTACTCATAATCGCACAGTGTGCACTCGGTTTTTGATTGGAGTCCACTTGTGGCATATTTAATTGATTGGACATGATTTGGAAAGGCACTCGGCTGTCTATATAAGGTCTAACAGCTGGAAATGCATATCAGAGCAGAAACCAAGCCATGAGGTCAGGTGAACTGCCTACAGAGCTCAGACACAGGATTGTGTCACGGCACAGATCTGGGGAAGCATTACATTACATGTACATTTATTCATTTAGCAGGCGCTTTTATCCAAAGCGACTTACACACCACACTCACACACCAATGGGAGCAGAGCTGCCATGCAAGGTGCTAGCTTGCCATCGGGGGCAACTTAGGGTTCAGTGACTTGCCCAAGAACACTTCAGCATGTGGAGTCATCCGGGCCGGGAATCGAACCGCCAACCCTACGATTAGTGGATTAGTGGGCAACCCGCTCTACAGACTGATCCACAGCTGCCCTACACAAAAAAATTTCAAGTTCCCAAGAGCATTGTAGCCTTCATTGAAGAAGAAATTTGGAACAACAAGGAGTTAGCCTCTAGAGTTAGCCGCCTGGCCAAACTGACCAATCAGTGGAGAAGGGCCTTGGAAAGAGAGGTGACCAAGAACCTGATGGTCACTCTGGTTGAGTTCCAGAGATCAGGTCTGGAGATGAGTCTCTCCAGGATTGTAGAAATTAACGCAAAATCAAGCAAACTCTGCAATGTTCGGAGGAATTTTTCTAAATTACCGCAGAGTTTCCGTAGACTTGGGTCAAGGTGCTTCACAGGACATCATCACAACACGCATTCAGCCAAATCCCTCTTCGATTCGCGTGCGTCGATCATTTGTACAAAGCTACAAGGTCTCATTTACCAACAAACATCACTGTTGAAGACCGTGCAAAACAATTTCATGCAATTGCAATTTTGCAGGTTCAAGTAGGTTTCTGCAAAAAAGCACAAAAAACTCCAAGTTGCATCACACATTTTGAAAAACAACACAAAACTACGCAGCAAAATCTAGTATTTTTGGCCACAACTATCACAAAAAAAACAACAACAACGAATCAGCGAAATCCTGTACAGACTGAACAATATGTGAAAAATTAAGGGGTCTGAATATTGTCTGAATGCACTGTACTTTAATTTTATCAGCCTATATTGTTTCTCTAATTTAGAGATTCTCTTAAGCCCATTTTTCACCAGACTACAGCAGTGCTGCATTTAATATGATCCCATAATGAAAGTTACGCCAGACAAATGCGGCACAGTTCCTTGAGCTTCTACCTAGAAACATTACGAAATATAATATTCCTGATATCGAATGCAGTACACGGCCATAATCTAAACAATATTTACCATGGGTGATATTATAGCCTGCAGCTATCCAGGCTGATTGTACCGATTGAAGTCCTAAAATAACAACCTGCATTCAGCTCTGTTTTGTGTGTATGTAAATGCTCAGCAGGAACCTCTCCTCATCACGATACTACATTATTTATAGAGGCTTAATTAGAGCTGCTAGTAATGGCAGAGGGAACTAACGATCTGTGTGTGGGTTTGGGGGAGAGGGGGGCGGCACAGAGGGAGTGTGGATTTCGAAGAGGAATAGTGTTTACTGTTCTTCAGTGCAGAAGAGGTGATTTGCTTTTTTTAGGGTTGAGTGGAACTAGGGCGTGCTGGAGTCCTGCAGTTTGGGATTTTCCTCATGTTTAATAATTAAATAGCATTTTTGCAGCAAATAGATAAACATCAGTTCTTTTGGTTGGATTATGATCATGGTAGGTATCTCAGTGAGTGCATCCTTTATTGAAGGCAGTTTATTCTCAGATATTATCTGTGTATAAAGCTAAAGCATGGGTTCTGTTTGAAAATGCTGTTTTATAACCTGCTAGCGTTAAGGCTGTCAGTGATTGTGGGATACAAAACAAATATCTAAAATCGAAAAAAGGCTAACATATTCATACGAAAAGCCACAAAACTTCCATTTTGATTTCATGGGGACTTTTGGTGTCCTTGTACCCAGAAGTTTTTAACCACAGAACTTGCTTGTTACACATGCTATTAGCCTCACTTAATCTTAGTGATGCACACAGTTGCAGTGGTTATGGTGTATTTTGATAGATTTATCTTCTGTTAAATGAATGAGAATGAGAATCCTGAAGAACACGTCCTCCATCCTGAAGAACACGTCCTCCATCCTGAAGAACACGTCCTCCATCCTGAAGACACGACCTCCATTCTGATGAAGACGTCCTCTATCCTGATGAACACGACCTCCATCCTGAAGAACACGTCCTCCATCCTGATGAACACGTCCTCCATCCTGAAGAACATGTCCTCCATCCTGATGAAGACGTCCTCCATCCTGAAGACACGTCCTCCATCCTGAAGACACGCCCACTTTAACATTTTTAAGTTGAAAGTTACAGATTACAAACGCTAAATAAATGTCTTCATTCCATAAGTACACACTTTTTAAAAAATATGTTGATGTGTGAACATTATACAAGTCTCTGTGTTAGTAGTTAGTACAGAAATGTTGATGTATTAGAACAAATTAATTAACATAAACCTTGTAGCCGTAACTATTGTCTGAGCCGTACCGTTACACAAAGCCAGTAACTTTACATTAAACAAGACATTAAGGGGATAATTATTCTACTGAGTATTTTTTATGTTTACAGGTCCTTTCAGTTTTGATTACCTAATGGTGAGAATATATGTGTGAGAAATTTTAGCATTATGGATGAGACATTTGAGATGAATATCAATTAAAATAGAAATTTAAAAGCGAGACTCCCCCCAGTGTTTAAGGTTGATAGTTCTTTTATAAAACAAATTACTTGGGCTCTGTGTAGAATAACTAGAACATTTTCGCAATTAAGAATGACCACTGCTAAATTCGCTCTTTCTCACACACTTTTGCTAGAGCACCTGAGACTGAGGAGGCAAGCAGTCGATCACAGGAAGAACTCATGCCCTCTGTTGCTGGTGGCAGATTATCGTTTCTTTCGACACATGGGCCGCAAGGAGGAGAGTACCACCATCAACTACCTGGTGAGAGCAACCTGTTCATGGAGTTTGAAGCCAGCATCTAAGGCTACGGGACTGTTTTAAATTGTAGACCGTTGAAAAACTGAACATATCTTAGCGTTCGGCTTTAATCGTTTTTTTTTAATGCGCACCTCTGATCTCTCTGTGCGTTCGCTGCCAGTTCAGTCTAGAGTAAACCAGTTTCTTGTCCAGTTCTTAGTACAAGGAAATGTGTTGGAATTCTTGTATTGATCACACATGTGCTGCAAATGTGGTAGTTAGAGATTAGGCAGAAAATGCTAAGTATTTTTTAAGGTTGATTAATGAATTATCCAATCAATGGTCCAAGCAACCACCTTTTAAGACTAATCATGGAATAAAAGGATTTTTGAAGAACATGAATTGGCCTGCTGTTATAGCATTATGGGGTGGTGGTGGTGAGGGCGTGGGCTGGGGGGTTTTGGGGAGTTTAAATCAATGAAGCAATATGGAGTTACTGTTTTCCCAAAACACCATTCTTTTATTCCTCTTATACCAACAATTTGCCAACAGTCACATTTATTATTAATGAAAGGACAACATATTGCACTTTTTATTTGATTGTAGTTACATTTAATCCAAACACATCCTGATCCAAGTAGGTTTCTGTTATCATTTATGTAATGGCGGCTATATAAAGTTGTTCCCTCTCTTTAAAAAAATTAATCTATCCTTAGACTTTTCCATAGTCTAAATGTGAAGGTTACTGCTTTAGGTATGACTGTTGCAGAGACTCCTTCCATAAATATTGAATTAAACATCTTCTTATAGAAAGCATTGCCGTATTAACCATTCACCATATTAACTATTATTATTATTATTACTATTATTATTATTATTATTACTACTACTACTACGGAGGGCACGGTGGCTCATTCGTTAGCATGGTTTCCACGCACCTTCAGGGTTTCCTCCCCCAGTCCAAAGACGTGTTTTAGGCTGATTGGCATTTCAATCTATCCCAATGTCTCCTGGGATAGGCTCCAGGTTCCCTGTGACCCTGATAAAGGAGTAAGCAGTAGAAGGTGGATGGATTTTTAAATAATAACACATTTTAAAAATTGATTTAGCATTAGTATGTGAGCAAGTCGAATATAAACCTGTGCCTTTTAAATGCAGCTCTACTACCAGAGCTGCTGTTATAGAAAATTAATCAACACCTTCTAGCCAGAATTCATCAGCGACGTCCCTTTTAAGCTGCTATACGGATGCACCGATGGACAAAAGCAACTAGGTGTCCATTTGGACTGAAGAAGACATGCTGTTTATCTGGAGTATTCATTGTGTTGGCTGATGTACTGTGTACCTGCAGATTGAGCTGATTGACCGGGTTGATGACATCTATAGAAACACATCTTGGGATGAGGAGTTTAAGGGCTATGGTGTTCAAATCCAGCAGGTGTGTGTTAATGTGTGTCATCAGTGCTTCTGAAGATCTTTATGGTCATGCCATAACTGTGATATTTGTTGACTTTTGGTGTCAGATTATGATCAACAAATTCCCCACGAAAGTGGAACCAGGACAAACCCACTACAACATGAAGGGGAGTCCAGTGAAGAACAAAGATGTGTGGGATGTGAAACGACTTCTGGAGGTGAGAGAGAGGTTCTCCCAATACATATAACATCATGGTGTATATGTGCGTGTGTGTGTGTGTGTATATATATATATATATATATATAACCACGGGCGCACGGTGGCTTAGTGGTTAGCACGTCTGCCTCACACCTCCAGGGTCCGGGGTTCGAGTCCCGCCAGGGCCATGTG
>JAFFST010047737.1:66253-81255 GCA_022414735.1 Noturus placidus
CAACCAGCCTCTATATCAGTCTGGCTTAAAGATCTAATGTTCTTTTTGAAGCTGGAAAAAATCAAGTATAACATCAGAGGTAGCGGAGACTCATTTTTGGGAAAATGGCAACAGTTTATTACCTACTTCAAGGATGCACGCCCCCTGTAGGTAGATTGAGGAGCAGTAGATTGTAAACACTAACCATCTTACCCTTTTTTTTTTTAATTATTATTTTTTTATATTCCCCTTTCTGTTGGTTTTACCTGTGTTGTTCTGTCGGGGTTGTTGGGTGTGGTGTTACGATGTGTAAAATTTCCAATAAAAATTCTATGATAAAAAAAAAATACAGATTCGAGCCATGTGAGGAAACAGTTCATGACATACAGGATATACCACAGCACTGCTGAATGCTGTATTCTGATTGGGCAGAACGTGGTGTTTACCATGTTTATATGAATGCACTCGTTCTAATACGTTATCGTTTCTACGGAAATGACTTGAAATCGCTTATGCGGCTTTCCGCGAGAAAACATTTATTTAGTATTAGTGGAAGGAGTCTCCAGTGTCAGCACTGTCAGAGAGAAAGCTGTAACGCTTCCCAAAATGGAAGAGAAGTCGTTGCACTCTCTGGTTTCTAGGTGACGTGACAAGCTGCATTGTTTTTGTTTTAGGACTGTTTATAGCTACAACAATAGCTACTCATTTCACTGATGTTCCAGCTATTAACTGATGTTAAGCTGTAAACTGACAAAATCTACACGTCATTCTTTAAGAAATTAAAAAATGGTTAGCACATGACAAATCGCTGTGTTATAAGAGGAATTAAACAATCGGAGACATGCTGTTATAGGTGACGTCTCGGCTTTGTGTCAGGCCACAGCTCACCATCACATTGGTGATTATTTTCTAATAACAGTATGTCGTGTCATGTTGTGCAGGTCCTGTAGTAAAGCTTATGATATTGAATCCAATCAAAGTACACAGGGTGGTCGCAGCAATAAGGATCAAGCTTTAATCTAGATTAAACCAAGGTTTATCTAATAATTCTGTTGCACCAAACTTTAAACCTTGTTTAAAACTAAGCAGGCTTACATTTAAACAATCACGTTAATCCTGGATTTCATTTCACAATGAACCTGGATTAACTGTAATCTTGTTGCTCCATCACTTTAAACTCCAATTTTTTATTTTTATTTTCTCGGCCTGGATCGGTTTTGTGAAGGAGCGGTTAATAACGGCAGTTGAATTTTTTTCCAAGTTCACGATCCCTTTGTAGTCACTCCAGTAGAAGTGAAAGTGTTACATTGTTGCTATTTAGTTACACAGGAGAATTCATACATTTCCACGTTGATGAAATCCGAATGCACCGCTGCGTCGTCGTCGATGGCGAATCCATCATGGTGGAGAAAATGGAGGTTCTAATCCTTGATTTGTTCATCGGTGTTTAAAATTCAGTGGTGCAACATAACTCGATTTAAAATAAAGCCCAGATCAACAAATCCTAGATTAGCTCTAAACTGTGCTTAATTTAATCCTTATTGGTGCGACCTACAATTAGTAGATGTTTTGCTGAGATTCACATTTGTTTAGATGTAAAACACAAGCGACTGAATATTCGGCTAAACTGCTGCACTAACATTGGCTTCTTGTCATGGAAACACGGACCCTAAATGCTGCTCCTCGTGCATAGTTTGTTCTCTCTATTACACGGAAATGGAGAGCGTTAAGGCTACACGTCAAAAAGTCCTTTCAGAATCCACAGTTGAATAAATGAATTCATTTCAAATGAACGGACTTCAAAGTAATACGCAGTAATCGGATGTCTTATTGTTGTCCTTTTTCAGAACGCGGAGTTGCTGAGCAGTCTCGATTCAGCCTCGGTGCGCATCTTTAAGCCTCACTCTTCCCCGGCTGTCTCTGCCGTCCCACGCTTCCAGAGCAGCACCCCTCCCGTCCCTGCGACTGCAGGCAGCTTAACGTCTCCAGCCTCAGGCATGTTGACTAGCACGGAGCCTCCACGCATGGACACCATCCAGGAGGACCCCAGTTACGACTCGCGCCTCGATGAGCAGGTCCTGGAGGAGGACTTCACCACTCGCACCAATGCAGCTCGATCCTTTGAGGACCTGACAGAGGTTGCAGAAAATGATCTGGAGAGATCATTCAAGATGAAGACACCCAGGAACAGCACCAGGAAGGAGACAGAGTGCTGAGTCGGAGTGTGTGTGCAAGCAAACTGACCTTTATAACAGAAAGCGAGTGTAAAGGAGTGAGTGTGACTGCATGAACTCCAGAGTTTAAGCAGAATAAGCAAAGCTTGCATAAGAGAAGTGTGGGCTGGAGCTTATGTAACTCTGTATTCAGAAATACAGTATGGTTTAGGAGCACTTCAATTCCCTGTAGCGTGAACAAAGTGTTGCTTATGTTTACGTAACGCTCAATTTAGCACTGAAACTGCAGTGACCACAGGGTGCACATACATTCAGCTAAAGACTTTACGTAGTGACTTTGCGTTATGAACTTCAAAAGGTACACTTCAAGTCACTCACTCTTGTGCTTCAAGCGTCTACAGTAACGAAAAACATTTCGAAAGGAAATGAACGTTATTGGATGCTTATGAAAGTATTACTGCAGAATGAACCAACACGCATACCATGTTCAAAGTAACTGATCACCAGACTGTATCTATTCTGGTGTCTGATATGAACAATAACTAAAGCTCTTAACCTGTATTCACATGATTTTATGCACTGCATTGCTGCCACGTGATTGGCTGATTGGGATAATTGCATGAATGTGCACAGGTACAGGTGTTCCTATTAAAGTGCGTGGTGAGAGTATAAATATTCGAAAAGGAATTTCTAATACA
This sequence comes from Noturus placidus, assembly GCA_022414735.1. NCBI lineage: Eukaryota > Metazoa > Chordata > Actinopteri > Siluriformes > Ictaluridae > Noturus > Noturus placidus. Next base: position 69,105 of record JAFFST010047737.1, read on the forward strand.
ATGACAAGTACAAAACCGGGACAGAAAATGATCGTGTAAATCATTAGGCACCTTCCATATTTAAAGGTGGCATATTGGTTAACTTTTTACACAAAAAAAGCAAATCGAAACAGCGTTTTTCTTTCATTTAAAAACAAAGGGCTCCCACAAATGATACCAAAGCCTTTTCAGTTCCCACTAACCACACTGGACCGTACCCATGGATCTATGCACACCTAGCCTGCTTTATTATTTAAAAAGGGAATGAGGATGTTTACATGCCTGTTTAGCTGTGAGGTTCCAGACAGGTCTCCTATATTTAGAAAGATGTGCACTATAAGCTATATCTGTCCATCAAGGGTTTCGCTCATCCAGGTCATTAAATGAGTAGGTCGAGGTGTTTTGAACTGCGGTACGTTCTTGACGATGAGGAATTTCATCACGTCCGAATGGATAGGACACATGTACAAATGTCTTCAAGATTCTATCACAGGTCGCGTTGTCTTCAACTACTGCTACTATACCGTATATGAATTTTTTTTTTTTATAAACCTTAGTTTGTACATTTGCCACTATACTATTGTGCATCTTTGTGTATACTGTTGCTTTACGGCACACAGTGATCAGTGTCAGGCTCACCTCATCTGATTACTGAGCAGTGGTGAAAAACGGGAAACACTCAGCTATGTAATTATGTTCGATTTTATGAGTGAACCTTACTAAAGACGCAGGTGTAATGTGTCAGTAATCGCACAAGTATTTCATGATCTGTTTTCACCAGTACTTTAAATCACACCCCCCACATGTTATTCAGTAATCATCACTAGTTTATGTGGTGGACGTGTCGTCGTTGCCGGTGTATAGAGTGTGCACATAAATGGTCTTAAGAGTTTGAAAATGTTATTAAATCAACAAAAACCAAGATTAACAACAGAAAACTTTACAATACTGAAAACTGGGTGTTACTGCAACATAGGGGTGAAAATCTCTACATTCGCAGTTTTGGGATTCAGGGTGGGCGGAAGTGATTATAAACAGATTCCTGATGCAGCTTGAGTTTTATTTATTTACATTTTTTTTTAAACCCTACACTATGACCACAGGTTTTAAAACTTAATCTCAATTTTATCCATCAGGAAACAACCATGCGTAACATACGTCTGCATTTAAATTTTCATGGGATATAATTTGGCACTGTTAACATATTTTAAGTAAAAACACGTCTGCATAAGCCTCTGTAAAAAAATAACGACATTGAGTGAACTGAAATGTTTCCAACATTAATTGAATATGTTAAAATAAACTGCTGCTTTTCCATTCTTGTTTTTTTTTTTTTTAATGTACATATGATTTCATGGTTAGTAAATCCTGATTACTTGACTTGGGAAAATATTTGGGTGACCTTTGTGTGAGTGAAATGCTTTTAATATTAAGTAAACGTTAGCAGGACGGAAGTGCTGACAGGAGTGTTAAAGCCTTGTCAAGTGCGTCATTTCGTACAATAAACCCTATTGAACCCTTAACACGAGCCGAGTTTGTATATGTACAATAATTAAAGCACGATGGGATCTAGAGATGGTTTTTAATGAACGATGGATGACGAACGATATCCGTCCGTACAAATCACAGTTTCTTGTCTTGGACATGTGGAAATGAATACGATTCGTTGAAACGGCATGAGTGTTTAACTTGTTTTATACGATCGACACTCTTTCAGACCGAGAGGTGAAAGTAGAGGATGACGGGAGGAAGAGTTGCCTCGTGCTCGTCCTCACATCACAGGATTCATGGCGTCGTAGAGCCTCTGCACAGCGTGTTCCACCATCTCTCGGAGAGACTCGTCGTCCGCGCTGCCTTCCTCGTAATCCACCGTCTGCACGCAAATATTAATGACAATAATAAATATACAATTAACGTGAAACATTAAACGGAGAGAATTACATGTAATATGACCGATAACATGACTATTTGTTTTCCTTTAAATCAAACTCATTGATCATAAAAGTGTAAGGACATGCACAACAATTATTTTGTTAAAATCAGCATTGTTCCAACTAAAAACCAGAGGTGCCTGTGTGTGGTCCAGGTGGCACGCAGATACACAAAACCTTCAGGACAGCTTCACTAACCAGAATCACTTTTTGTTGCAGTGTTCGAAAGTTCATAAAAGCTACATAAGAAAAGTTTTCTAACGTATATAGACTTCTATTATAAGCGAGTCTAAAGAAAAAAGCTTTTTTCTTTTCTTAGTACAGGAAATATGTGCTGAGATTGTGGTATTGTGCTTATTTATATACATGTATTTATATGCAGCAAGCACAATGGTTAAAAAAAAATACTGATTTGAGGGGAACTGAGAAGTTCGTGAGCTTGACAAAGTGAACAGGTTTTGAAAGATTGTGAAACCAGTATGAATATGCAGGGGTACAGGAGTTTTATATACACGAGGTCCTGTTAGAAGTGAATGAGATCACTGAGGACTTTGGTAAATGAGGATTTTGAAATGCATGTCTCTCGCTCTCTCACACACACACACAGACACACACACTCGCGCCGCACACACTCGCACACGCGCCGCACACACACGACACTCACCCTGGTCTCCAGGTTAATGTAGGCAGTCTTGCCATCCACTGTTACAGACAGATTGTGATGGTCCTTAAAGTCTACACAGTCATCACCAAACATGTCACTGTATAGAGGGGAAAAAAGCATGTGGAAGCATATAAGCTATAAAACCAGACTGGGGTTAAAAATAAAAGAAGGCCTGCTTACTGGAACATGATCCGTAGTCTGCTCTGGAAGACTTCCATATCCACTGTCTCCTCTGTGGGCTGTATAACTGAGAGAAGAGAGAAAAATAAGTACACACACATATACATATACACACATATATATATATGTGTGTGTGTATGTATATATATATGTGTGTGTGTGTGTACTTATTTTTCTCTCTTCTCTTCAATATATATATATATACACAGTATATATATATACACAGTATATATATATATACACAGTATATATATATATATATGGGGTGATTCTTGATGACAGCTTGACCTTTACAGACCACATCTCAACAGCTACACAGTTGTGTAGGTTCATCGTGTACAACATCAGCGAACAGGCCACACAGATACTAGTCCAGGCTCTTGTTATCTCAAAACTGGACTACTGCAACTCACTACTTTCAGGCCTCCCAGCAGCTCCATCCCCTTCAGATGATTCAGAATGCTGCAGCACACCTCGTCTTCAACCAGCCAAAGAGAACCCATGTCACACCCATCTTCATCTCCCTCCACTGGCTTCCTGTAGCTGCCCAGATCATATTCAAGGCTTTGATGCTCACCTACAAGACCTTGTCTGGATCAGCACCGTCCTACCTCAACTCTCTCCTGAAGGTAATCTGCGATCGATTAGCGACTGACACTTGGTAAATGGCGCACTTATATAGCGCTTTTATCCAAAGCGCATTACACTGTGTCTCATTCACCCACACACACACACCAATTGTAGCAGAGCTGCCATGCAAGGCGCTAACTGGCCATCGGGAGCAACTTGGGGTTCAGTATCTTGCCCAAGGACACTTCGGTATGTGCAGTCATGTGGGCCAGGAATCAAACCGCCAACCCTACAATTAGTGGACAACCCACTCAACCACCTGAGCCACAGCCGCCCACTTACCTGCTGAATTACACACACATTGTAATCGCATAAAAGGTTTGTATGGAAGACTAAATAAATGCACTGAAGTAGTCGATGCGAGAAATTATGCACACCAACCAATGTTTCCGGACACACATGAAAAGTGCATGATAAATTACACCAAGCTTCTGAGCAGTCTGAGGGAGAGAGTTTAAACAATGTTGCATCAGTTAATACTCAGAACAGTGCTTCACAAGAGGTTCTGGATCAATTTTTTAGGATTTTTGTTTCGTCAGAATGTAGACTGCATTTGTCTAGTTGCTAATAACTATTTTACTTAAATTGGCATGGATGTAAATATAAGCCTGGGTCATCAACATTACAGAAAATGTGATGATGAAGGTAGTCGTGCAGGTAGATTATGAAAAAAATAGGGTCTAGTATTGAACCCTGGGGGACACCGTGACTGAGAGGAGTAGTGGGAGATACATGAACTGAGACGACATACTGTTTCTCTGAAGAAAGAATTAAACCAAGAAAGAGCTAGACTCTGATATGAATAGGAGACAGGACTTTAACTGTGTTAAAGGCTGAGCTGAGATCAAGTAGGATATTAAGCATCAGAATCATGACACTCTCACACACAGATATTACTGGATGGATGACTCTTTTACAATGAAAATCTATTGTCACCTATTGCTAGGGTTGAGCAATATGACAATATATCAATAATGACTTTTTATGAGAATAACAGTACTGTTATAACACAGTGACTCCACTCTTACTGACAGTATCCAATAGGTCATTAAAAATGATTTGGAGGCTTTCTGAATGACAGGGACGGCATTAATCTCTCCCCTGTCAATCAGAGCAACTAGCTAATCGTACATGTCAGTGAGCTCATGTATGCAGTTACTGCTTTCCACGGAGTTCATTCAGCTGCCTGCTGACGTAGCATGAGCAGCAATTCAAAAATGTTGAGGATGTTACGAAACCTTAATATTGTGATTGATATATATATATATATATATATATATATAAATAATGCATTGTAAAAAATGTCTTCAAGTATCGAGATATGAAACATGTTCTCACGTTTCTGAGCTTTTGGATTTGACTGGACCTCCAGAACCACAGTTGAGACTGCATCAGCATACATATCGTTCAGGGGGTTGGCAATCCACTGTAACAGAGACAAACACAAACATGTATTCTCCGAGCAAACGCAATGCGATTCCTATATTCAGGGTTTGTAATGTTTTTCTAAAGAGAAATTCAAGCACACAAAACTGCTAAAATTACAACCAGCCTTATCAGTACAACTTATTTAAAAGAATAGGGAGCAAAGTTCAAACTAAATACGACATAAAACAAAGGCAACCTGAGTAAACATAATACAGTTTTTTTTTTATTGAAAAAAAAAAGTTAAACACCTGTGATCACCTATGTCAAAAACTAATTGCCCCCTTAAACTTTAGCAGCAATAACTGCAAAATCTTGCTGAATAATCCAGTTGCGCTTGAGTTTCAAATTACAGATTCAAGACCAGACATTCTCCTTTAGGATTTTCTGGTAGAGAGCAGGATTCATGTTTCCCCTCAATTACTGCAAGTTGTCCAGTACCTGAAGCAGCAAAACATCCCCACACCATCACACCTCCACGACCATGCTTGACCGTAGCTATGATGTTCTTTTTGTGGAATTTGATGTTAGGTTTATGCCAGATGTGATCAGTAGTTTTCACCTCGCCACTCTTCCACGGATGCCATTTTCCCACAGTGTCTTTCTGATAGTGGAGTCATGAGTAGTGACCTTTATTGATGCAAGACAGGCCTGTAGGACCTTTGATATTGTCTTTGGCTCTTTTGTGACTTCCTGGATGAGTCGTCGCTGTGCTCTTAGAAGAAGTTTGGAAAGTCGGACACTTCTGGGAAGGTTCACTACTGTGCAGAGTTTTTTTCCATTTGGAGATAACGGCTCTCACTGTGGTTCTTTAGAGTCCCAGAGCCTTTGAAATAGCTTTGTAACCCTTCCCAGACTGATGTCTTTCAATCACCTTCTTCCTCATCATTTCTGGAATTTCTTTCAACTTTGCCATTGTGTGTTACTGGGTAATACCTTTTAACCAACTTCATACTGTTAAGAAAGTTCTATTTAAGTGTTGATGTGATTGAAGAGGGTTTGCTGTAATCAGGCCTGGTTGGTCTAGTCCAGCTGAACCCCATTATGAATGCAGTTTCATAGATTTAAGGAGTTAGTAACTAAGGGGGCAAATACATTTTCACACAGGCCCAGTTGTTATTGGAGCACTTTGGTCTTCAATAAATAACTATCCTTAAAATCTGTATTTTGTGTTTACTCAGGTTGTCTTTGTTTTTTCTTACATTTTGTACGAGATCTACACAAAACAGAAAAAAAAATCAGGATGGGGCGAATACTTTTTTTTTTTTTTTTTACAGCACTCTAGCTGTAAACTCGAGACTATAAAATGCTTTTTTTTATACCAAATACAAGAAACTAATATTGTCCAGCTGTTTATTTTTTTCTTTAAATGTATGCACATTACAAACCATGAAAACAAAAGCTTTTTTATTAATGAATCATTTTAAAGATTAATTTCATGAATCTCACTGAACCCATATATATTACTCTACAATAACACCCAACTGTGCATGACTGCGCTCACCTCCAGTATGACCGTATTGGCATCATGAATCAATGTGATGCTGTTAAAGATCCTTAGTGTGTTCTTCTCCGCAGTCTCCACCTCTTCAACATGCCCTAAAACACACAAACATGGATGGTTTTCTTACCGCCAGCACCACTCACATTAAGTCAGGTCTGTTTTGTGTAGTGCTTTTCTTAAAGGAAAGGCGTTTCATGTACCACATCGGAAAAGGAAAGAAAAATGTACTCGAAAGTTCAATTAAGTCTACAGATGCAATAGGAAAAATGCTGGAGTATTTCTTTAACGACCTGAACATCAAAAAACAAAGGGATTGACACACGTCAGAGTACACACCTGCTAAGTGACGTAGCTGGCTGTGGAGTAAGGAGAAGGGTCCGCTGAAGGGAATGGCTTGCGTTTGCTTCACTGTGCTCATAGACAAATCCGTATAATCTACAAGGCAAAAGGGATAGATGAGAACAACGTGCTGTGCGATTGCATTCCGAGTATCTTGGGAAAGTGCACTGACTCACTGGAGAGGTCCGAGGGTGTGAGGATGTGATAACTAAAGTTGCGTTTCACCAAGATCCCAGAGACACGTTGACCCTGCGCACACCTCTTATCAGCAAGAGAACCCATTACCTGAACGATCACACACACACAAAAGCGAGCATTAGTTAGTTTACTCGAAAACCATTATATTAATAAATCCTTTGTCCTAACGTTGACACTGAAATGAGAATGCAAATAGGATATGAAATGTACAGCTAGACGAACTAACTAATTAAAGGAGGATACTAAACAAGACAGTAGAGTTCTCACCTTGGCCAGCTTCTCTCCTCTGAAGTTGAGTGTGACTGCCTCAGTGTTGCGGGGATTATGTACCTCGATGCGCTCGTCATCATTTTCTTCATACTCTAAAATGAGAGCTGCCTTGAGGCGGGCCATCTCGTTCTGCTCTCCATGCACCAGGATCTGAAAACACAGGGCCAATCAGTAACAAAAGTTTCTCACTGCAGAAAAGAATCCAAAACGTAAAGGTGGGGGAACAGTTTACAATGAGCCAGCTCACCACGTGGGGTGGTTTAAGTGCTCGGATGAACTCGCTGGTCTGCTGGTAGTCGGTGTGAGCTGAGAAGGAAATGTAGTCCACAGACATCTTCAACTGCAGCTTCTGGCCCGACATGGTGGTGATCTCCTCCGGCTCAGACATGATGTGCTACACAAGGGAATTGTTTATTAGCCTCCTATATTGGCAAATCCCAATTGTTATGTTGGTACAGCATTCTCACTCTTTAGAAAACCTTATTTTCTAAAATATGCTGTCCTAAACTTAATAGACCGATTTTACTCCACTTCATTCAATTTCACTTCAATCACATCGCGGTTCAATATTTCAAGCACATTTTTATCTGTTGACCATGACCCACGAAATTTTCCAGGCTGAGCGAGAACCCTACATCCATCTTCCATACCGCTTATCCTACATAGGGGTGGTGGGCAGCCCGGAGCATATCCCAGGGAACTCGGGGCACAAGGCGGGGGAAACTCTGGACAGGTTGCCAACCTAGCGCAGGGCACAATCACACACTACGGACACCCCGGAAATACCAATCAGCCTCAAACACACGTCTTTGGACTGGAGGAGGAAAATGGAGTACATGGCGGAAACCCCTGAAGCATGGGAAGAACATGCAAATTCCATGTACTCCCCAATTGCGCATGGTCGGAATTTCAACCCACGATCTCCTCTACCTTAGCGAGTGTTCCCTCCACGCAGTAGCCAGCAATGATCACACCGTTCCTCTTGTCAGTGCACCAACTCTCAAACAGCTCTCTGGAGAGGCCACTCTGCATCATACCAGGAGACGCCATCACCACACTGGGGCCGATGTCATCAAAATGGTCCATGCTCTGCAAAAGACGAAGAGTGCGTGCCGGATTAAGCTGTTTTTGCACATGTCAAGCCAATTTCATCAGATAACTTTTTGAATGTGTACAGTGGTAGCAGTGAGAAAGCATAAAAACAAAGCCGCAGGCTCTAGTGAACGTTACAATGAACATTCCGGCTTTGCTTGTATTGTTTGAAGCTAGACTTTGGTTGATGTTCTATGTGTCTGAAGGCATTTTATTCGACACTGATACTACTTCCATAACATTTCTCACGTCACCTTCTCTGCGTTTGCTTTTTAGATGTAGCCGGACTAAATACCGAGGGGTAAAGGAAGTGCAGTTCAGGCCAAATAAGCACTGTCTAATGTTTCATCCTAAAGAAAACATTAAAACTCTCACCTTGAGGTTGCTGATGTGCTTGAAGACAAAGGGGTTGTTGATGTTGATGGCTTTGCGGATCTTGTCGTTCATAGCATTGACGTAAGTCTGGTATACAGCCATACACTTTTTGGCCAGGGATGAGGCATAGTAAATAGGAATGTCATGAAGCTCAGGATGATTCTGCCAATATTCGTCTGAAAGAGTGAACGTCAGAAATCACAGTAACACTACACTCACTGTCCGCTTGAACACCCGTATCCTGCTTGTTCATGCAAATAATCCAATCAGCCAAACAAGTGGTAGCAGCAGAGAGCATAAAATCATGTACTTAGTGTTTACATCAGGGGTGTCCAATCTTATCTGGAAAGGGCCGGTGTGGGTGCAGGTTTTCAATCCAACCAAGCAGAAGCCACACCTGAATCTATTGAAAGCCACACCTGAATCTATTGAAAGCCATGATCAACTGATTAAACAGGTGGATTCAGGTGTGGCTCCTGCTTGGTTGGAATGAAAACCTGCACCCACACTGGCCCTTTCCAGATAGGATTGGACACCCCTGGTTTACATCAAACACCAGAATGGGGGAAACAAACAAACAAAAAAAAGCCATCGCATGATTGGCTGATTGGATAACGTCATTAATGTACAAGTGTTCCTATTAATGTGACCTGTGAGTTTATGTTCTCTACATCAGGTTAGATAAGATTTTCTAAAGATGAGTTCTCACCAAGGATGAGCAAGAGCTCCTGTGCTCGACCCAGAGCGAAGACGGGGATGAGACAGCGGCCTTCCCGGTTCACAATGTCATGGACCGTGTTACAAAAACGAGCTTCTCTTTCCTCTCTCTTCTCATGGATGTGGGTTCCATACGTTGACTCCTGGACACGGGAAGAGAAAGGGTACAGGCTATCATACTGGACTGGACTGGGTGAACAGAACACACTGTCACACTGCCTGTGACAGAAATTAAAATAAACAGTAAATGGTTAGGGTTAGTCTTTATAAGTTCAAGATTCATTAGGAAGGGTCTGTTACTCACCGTGATTAGGATGTCTGGCTTAATGCTGGGAATCTCTGCTGCCATTAAATGTCTGTCTTCTTGGCGAGAGAAATCTCCCGTATAAAGAATCTTAATTTTTTTTTAAAACAAAAAAAAAAAAAAAAAAAAAAAAAACAAGCAAGAACATTAGCTCTGATTGTGATCTGTGATGGTATTTATAAATGCACTAATCACCTTCACCCACCTTCACACCAGCAATCTCGATCATAAACATGGCTGCACCCAAGACATGGCCAGCATGGTAGCACCAGAACTTAATGCCAGCCACCTCCTTCACCTCGTGGAAATTGATTGTCTCGATCTTGTCCATGCTTTCTTCTAAGTCTGTCTCTGTGTACAACATGTCGTCCGCTGAGATATTACTGTAGAGACAGGCAGAGGATGTAGAAGATTACTACCGCTCAGATATTTTAAACCATTATTCGCTCTTATCCCACACAAATCGCTGATGGGTGCGTCTACCTGACTTTGACGTAGTCTGAAAGTAGCCAGCGGTAAATGGCTTTAGTCGCATGGGTCATGAAAGTCCTTCCTTTATAACTGGTTTTCTGTAAAAACCACGGCAGGGCCCCACAGTGATCCAGATGGAAGCTAAGCAGGGGGAGAAAAAATGGTCTGAAAAACAGTCCTGGTGTAAATACATACAGAAATAAACACCACTATGAGAATCACACCCACTGGCTGATGAGGAGTAGATCAATTTCAGCAGGGTCAATCAGATCAATGTAAGGCAACGCATCCATTCCCTCTAATCCAGGGTGGATACCACAGTCCAGCTGAGGAAAAAAAATCATTAGTAAGCCAACAGCAGACTATTTTTACATAATCAAGTATTACTTCATAAACAACAAAGGCCATGTAGTAAGAAACCTACCATGATTTTACGTCCCTTAAATTCCAAAATGATGCATGATCTGCCCACTTCTTGACCAGCGCCCCTGTCATGGTAGAGAAAACCAGATATGACAAACAAGAATTTGTGGAAATGTGCCAATAAATAAATTAACTAATCGAACACTATTTAAGATTACATTTGACAGTATTTTTTTTTTTTAGTTAAACAATGAAGACTGAATTTCGAGTGTCTTCACACTGAGGTAAATATCCTAAGTGACGTCATCAAAATACTAGATGCCCGCCCCTTTGATAAATTATGCAAATGAACTAATTTGCATAAACACGTTTACATTTATTCATTTAGCAGAAGCTTTTATCCAAAGCGACTTACAAATCAGAAAATACAAACAAAATTGCATAAACAAATGTCATTTTAAAAGCTCCAATATAAAATATACATATATATATTGTATGAATCTTAGCAATCAACTCGCAAGGACTGACTGTGACTGGGGAAAATCTTTACAAACAGCTGAGTTAGCAGTGCCAGAACAGCCATTTAGCTAACATGCTAACTTTAGCCGCATTAGCTGGAATAAAACTCACAGCGGTCTTATGAGAAGCTGGTCGCTTTCCTCAGCGGGAACAGGTACATCTGACTTCCGCTTTGCAGCCATATTTACTCACAGAACTTCACAAATGTTTTAAACAATTAACAATTTCTCCATGCCCACTACAGTGCTTCTGTTCAACGCGTCCGAACGTGATTCTCATCAACAACGGACCACTTCCGGTGTCGTACAGGTAAAAAAAAAATAAAGGTCTAAATTTCATAATAAAGTTGCAGAATAGTTATTTAAACACACGCTGTACTTTAATGCATTATATCGCAAAGTGTAAAAAAAAAAAAAAAAAATTAATAATAATAAATACATTTAAAAAAATAATAATAATAATAATAAAAAAAAGATTGCTTGTGTTTAAAATTCTCTCAAGTGCTAATATACAGTTAAGTTGCATAATTCAGGATTGAGCGGAGCTTTTACACAAGAGATTCGTATTGAGATATATACATACGATGGACTGGCACCCTGTCCAGGGTGTAACCCCGCCTTGTGCCCGATGCCTCCTGGGATAGGCTCCAGGTTCCCCCGTGACCCTGAAAAGGAGGAAGTGGATGGATGGATGGATGGATGGATGGATGGATGGATGGAGAAAACAATCTTTAAATCTAGATTTTGTAATGCCTTAACTCATTACGCGTCATTAAATATAAGCTAAAATATATCTTTATATGTATCTATTTATAGCCATTTGATTTAAACATGCGCCTAAGAAAGACGACAGAGCTCTGTAAAGTAAGCAATACCTGTTATAATATAGATGCAACTATTATTTTGGGTACATATTATCTTTAAAACGATATTATTCTTAATATCTTAATAAGACTGAACTGACAAGTTGTTTTTTTTTTTTTTTTTTTTTTTTTTTTTTTAATCATCCTGAAAGGGGATATACAGTCATGAGAAAAAGAAACTACACCCTCCTTCGGTTGTATGTTTTTTCTTTTTTTTTTTTTTTACCCCTTTTCTTTTATCAGGGCCTAAGTAACAATTATATGGTCCTCACCAACTTCTATAAACAAACAAATTCTCTCCAGTGGCAACAAAAAGCACAATAGATTT
>JAFFST010047737.1:81383-86383 GCA_022414735.1 Noturus placidus
GAAAAAATAAGTACACCTTCCTACTTCTACAATTATTAAGAAAGTAGTTAGCAGCCAGGTGTTACTGTTATAAAAAATAATACAAACATAGAATTGAAGGAGAGTGTACTTTCTTTTTCTCATGACTGAGAATGTAGGATAACAGAGGATAAATAGCCTCTATGATTGGCTGTTGATTATACTAACTGTCCATATTGCATTTTTAAAAAATATTATTACTTTATTTCTAACACAAAAGTAAAGTTATTTAAGATAAAAACATAGTTGTCACAATAAAAAAAGAATTGTAAGTTGGTATATCACACCGGACTCAATTGTGGCCTAGAATGAAACTTATATTTACACTAACATTTATTAAAGTAGTTTTGATTTCTTTTGATGCATTTCGTTACACTGCAGGCTACACCTGTATACAGGTAGGTGGTGTAGATTGACCATACAACTGAATGCACGCGTTCCTTTTACACTAACAGTTGATTGGTCCGTCTGGCACAGCTCCGCTTTCCTATTGGTTAGTTTCTCTCTCTGTGGGCGGACCTGCTGCAGTCTCTACTCGCAGGTCCGAGTGAGAGTGAGTGAAAGAGATAGAGATTGAGAGAGAGAGATTGAGAGAGAGAGAGAGAGAGAGAGAGAGAGATTAGACGCAGGTAAATCAGACGGCGGATTTTCAGTGGAGAAAAGCGCACAACTAATGACCCCGAATATAGAGGAAGAGTGTAAACTTCAGCTGTGATGGAGTTCTCTAACTTCTTCTCAGAGACTGTTATTCTTACCCGTCGCGTGTGTTACTTTTTATATACTATTATATATTAAATAATAAACTAGTTTCATTACAGAGAGACTTTAACTTATGTTAGACTGATCGCAGTCTGATTGCGTCTATCTTCTTCCTCTTTATTATTATTATTATTATTATTATTATTATTATTATTATTATTATTATTATTATTATTATTATTGAGCGTTTTTAAAAGGACCCAGTCATCATGCCGGACCAGCTGTCAGTGTCCGAGTTTATGGACATTACCAATGAGGACTATAAAGCGCCTACAACCTCGATCTTCAGCACCAGAATGGGCCATTGCAGGAATACAGTGTCCGGACTCGAAGAGGTGAGCCAGCCAGTCTGTATTATACTCTTTATTATGGAGAATAAATACAAGGAACAATGTAGGAAATCTGATGTATATGGGACTTTCTAACATTTTCCTTAATCCTAGGTTGTAGGTTGTCCTTCACTAATATTTAAACACTGAGAGGATTGGAAAATGACTTCCTTGTTTGAAATCACAGGTTTTGCCAGCTGTGGGGCTGGAGGTGAACCTCGCCCATAGTCCTACACAACACCATTCGAACCTACACTCAAGTATTCTGATAATTTAATACACACGTCAGAGTCACGTCCGAACCGGGCTTACTGTGGAATATCGCTTGGATTTGAATTGAAATGTGTGTTTAACCAAAGTTATTATTATTATTTTTTATTTTCAAAATCAGTGAGAACCGGACTTTCTAGAGAACAAGATTAAGAACCTGCCTCAGGATTAGTGCCATGACTTGTTACAGTCTGCAGTAAAACATGTGACTAGTATGAACTAGGACTTGCTTTGAATTAGTCTATTAGTACAGAGTAAGTAGGGTGTATGTTATTGTAAAGCTCCACTACAAAAGCCTGGTTTATGTCAGTGTTTCTTCCAGGTGCACCAGAGGAATCTGAAAGCTGTGCTGCGTATCAAATTTCAATGTACATTTTAGACAATAGTGAACTATCAAGAACAGTCTCCAAAAAAAAGTGCTTTGTAAGTAACACAGAGGCAGTTTCGATCATCACAATCAGGCATTTTCATGAGTAAAGTCAGCAGGTCTTTGAACTTCCACTTCCACAGTGGGTTTCAGTATGAAGTGGTCTGATACTGACTTACTGCCATGGTTTACAGTAAACGTGGCCTTGTCCAGTTATCCTAAGATAATGAAAAGTGTTTCAAATCAGGATATATTATATTACTGTATGTCTAGTCACTGTATGACAGACGTTTTCAAAGTGGGGCCCATGGACTCCCAGGGGTCCATGAAGCATAGTGAAGGGGTCTGTGATTAAAATAAATAAAAATCAAATAAATAAAAGTGTGTTACTGAGTTATTATAGTTATTAATTTGCTTGACTGGCAACTTTATTTCGAATGAGTACAATACAAACTCAAAAACAAGTCAGCCTACAAATACTGTCAGCTTGGACCTTATGTGTTCAGTCTGTTGAAGCTTCAGGCATGGAAAGTTCCAGGAAACAAACAAAATAATATAATGTTCATGAAATAAATCTGTACTAATGTGGTCTATGGAATTTATTTTACAGTGAAAAGGATTCCTGGCTACCAAATTTTGAGAACACTTGCTCTATAGAACAAATACAAAACCAGTATGGTATGGTTCATTTTGCACAAAGGATTATATCAGTTATTTTAGTATGCCATGTCTAATATATTAGACGCACCACTGTTTTATATATATATATATATATATCATATTTATATATATATATATATATATATATATATATATATACCGTACTGTATATTGGTAGTGGTCCAAAATTCCAAAACAATACAAGGCCTCTGCGAATGACAGATCACTGTAAAACTACAGATTCAGTAAAACAGACAAACGTAGGGCACTACAGTACATATACAATGTAGGGTGCAGGTCATGACACACCATAAATAAGGAAGTGATTTCTCTGTACACTTGAATTCGCAGTATTTTTCCCTTTGGTACTTTACTTTTGGTGATACCACTTTGAGTTTAGTCAAGAGAAAGTAGTTTATTTCCCATATTATATACAGTACATTTAAAATATTTGTATTTATAAAATAGTTTTATTTGCAGTATTTTGAATAATAAACTGTATTATATTACTACTACTAATAATTGTGCATGGTTTAGATTATGGGCATAGTCTGCGTGATATAGCTGGAACGTTGTATTTTGTACCATGTCTAAGTGAGAACGCATGCCAGTGTGCAGCACATTACAGATATAGAGTTTGTGGTTGAAAAAAAAGACACATCCGGTATAAATGGCCACATGGCCACATTAACATGACTACCTATTATATAGCTTTTTAACCTTGTCTTCTGTAAAATGTGATTAAGCTTTTCTCAGGTGCTTGAGCATAAATCTGGTGTGGTTGTTATGCTGCATTTTGTTATCGATAAATAGGTAGGTCGATATACATGATATTCATGGATTGATGGGTGAATGGATGGACCTTATTTATATTCCTGAAGGAAAAGTTGGGATGCTAAAGTACCAAACAGATATTAAGCGAAAGACTTGGGGTTGTTGTGTAAATACACACTGTGTGCTGTATGCTGTGTGTTTGTGTTTGCATGTTGGGGTGGTCTGCTCAGCTCCTATTTACACATACTGTATAGAGAGTAAAGGCACGTCCCTTGAATGACATGCAGTACTCCCCTTTCCAGTTTTTCCACAAGTGTTTTGGGTCTTGCTGAAACCTGCCTCCTTGTTCTGTGCACTGATCTTATGAAATGTTCTCCCCTGAGGCTGTTGGTCTGTCTTTACCTGCCCTACTATCTCTTTCCTTCTCTTTCAGTCCCTCTCTATTGCACTATGCTTGCACTCATTTGTCTTTCAGCATCTGTGTCTTGACCCATTTGCTCACACAGACAGGAGACACCATCATTTTATGCGTTTTTGATATGTTCACTCATCAGCCATTTTAATAGGAACACCTGTAAACCATGTAATCATCCAACCAGCCAATCATGCAGCAATGCATGAAATCATGCAGATATAGGTCAAGAGCATGACCAGAGCATGGTTGTTATTTCCAGTATTGGTGAGTGTATTTGCTAACATCTGTGTAGTTCTGATCAAACGGATTTCCCTTGGTGCTGTGCTATATAAACAGTGGCTATGCGTTGTAGGACCGTCTCTTATGGGACATCAACTTCAATCTGTCTGAGTTTTGAATTCCCCAAGTGTGACTCACCCAGGCTGTATGCAGATATGAAGGAATTTTGTTCTGGTGTTGGGAGGGACTTTCGGAGGGGTTTTATTTACAGGTTTTGTTTAACCAATCATAATCCTTATGAGGCAATGTGGCATCATTGTAAAGATTTGAGCCTGTATTAAACATTATTACTAGGTCTTTTAAATCTGAATCACTAATGCTTCTCATCAGTTTAATAGTTTCAAGCAGACCTATTGAGAAACCATTGCCTTCTTGTTTGTGTGTGTGTGTCTCTCTCTCATTTTAAAACAGTTCTTTGTGTTTTGTAGGCTCTCGATACAGACCGGAGTGTTCTGAGCAAAATGAAGAAGTCTGTCAAGGCCATAAACAGCTCTGGCCTAAGTGAGTATGAGAAGATCATTCTATAGGTTACAGTTGAGCTCTTCTGATAGCTGCTCCCCTTTGCAGGCTCCTCCTCATGTGTTTGCTTTATTTAGGCTTGTTGCAGTAGCTTATATATATATATATATATATATATATATATATAATGCATTCAGCTCTTACTGTGATTGTCTGGAGCTAAAAGGACATTTCAAGTATTGTGTGATGCACAATAAATCCTCTTAATAATCATCAGTAATGTTTTGGCCATCATCCTGGCAGGGTCTGCAATGCTGTATATATCAATTTAATTCAAGCCTAAATTAGAAACTCAGGAAAGAGGACAGAAAGAAACTCAGACACGAGGAAAGAGTGTAAATAGGTTAAGCGTGCAAGAGAAGAATCAGCAGATTGAACTGAACTATACCAAAGAGATACCCTCTTTGTATCCTCATTTTATGATATTCATGAATTCTGCTATTAATGTTTACATCATTGTATATATTATAAGTATATATCCTATTAGTGGACCTGAATCTTCAAGAGATTTATATTGAACGTGTTGAATTGGTGTAAAAAGCTGATTTGAGGTCCAGTACTATAATTTGATGGAACTGTAAATCATAGCATTGCATAATGACAGTGATAA
>JAFFST010047737.1:91383-99624 GCA_022414735.1 Noturus placidus
TACTACTACTACCACTATTTATATTCCTACTTCTACTATTACTACTACTACTATTTCTATTGCAACTACTACTACTATTACTACTACTACTAGTACTTTAACTACTACTACTACTACTACTACTACTACTACTACTACTATTTCTATTCCTACTACTACTACTACTACTACTGCTACTATTTCTATTACTACTACTACTACTACTACTACTACAACTATTACGACTACTATTACTACTACTACTATTTCTATTACAACTACTACTATTACTACTACTACTACTACTACTACTACTATTACTACTACTACTACTACTGCTACTATTTTTATTACAATTACTACTACTACTACTACTACTACTACTACAATTACTATTACTACTACTACTACTACTACTACTACTACTACTATTTCCATTCCTACTACTATTACTATTTCTATTACAACAACTACTACTATTACTACTACTACTATTTCTATTCCTACTACTACTACTACTACTAATATTACTACTACTACTACTACTACTACTGCTATTACTACTACTACTACTACTATTTCTATTACAACTACTATTACTACTACAACTACTACTACTACTACTATTTCTATTCCTACTACTACTACTACTACTACTACTATTTCTATTACTACTACTACTACTACTACTACTACTACTACTACTACTACAACTATTACTATTACTATTACTACTACTACTGAAGCTACTGTTTCTATTACAACTACTACTACTACTACTGACACTACTACTACTGCTACTATTTCTATTCCTACTACTATTACTACTACTACTGACTGCTAATATTATTACTACTATTACTTTGTCTTTTTCTGCTTCTTCCTCATCTTCTTCTTATTGGTCATTTGAATTATTTTCTTCTGGTTCTTTCATTTGAGAATATTTTTTGTCTTTAGGATTTAAAGAAGCCATTTGATAAAGCCTATAAGGACTACGAAACCAAAGTGTAAGCACAACATTTTCATACATGCATGCTTTCATGGCTTGGTGTTTTTTTTTAAGTATAACTTACTTTTTTATGTAAGCAGAGCAGCAGTTTAGATATAAGCACCATATTTATGCATGCTTTCAGCATATTGCGCAGTGACGCATTTTGTCATTATTAAAACAGCTTTTTAAAACTAGACTACTAGGTTTTCACTGAATTGTGTCTCTAGAGACAATTGATGATTAATAAATAGTATTCTGTAGAATGAGGACACTGTGGGGTTTCTGTGGTTCTGTCATTTCCTGCTTCAGAAAATGAGAACTGAATGCTCATGATTGTGTTATATATTAGAATTGACCTAAGGTATGCATTGCTATGTCAATGTCATTTCAGACCTTTGAGTTGGACTTATAGCCTTGCTTATCATGCCATGGAGCCATGCCTTGAACAAACATTACTAATCATGTGGCCTTTATGTTCAACCTCAAATTCAGTGTCCCAGGTGCACCACAATGTTTTTCTCAGGCCTTTGAGACAAACGGAAAAAAGCAGATCTGCATAGGTTAATATGAGCAAGACATGTGAATTGTGTGTTGACGTTGTTGATCAGTAAGTTCAGCTTGGTGTAACTCCTCAGTTTTGCTTCTTCCTTTCTCCCTTGCTCACTTCCCACATCCAATCAGAGCAAGCATGGGTGCAAAAAATAATTAAGACAGCAAACAACCCGAACTAGTTACTAGCTAGGACAATAAAAGCGAGTGGTTAAATGTTTGTTGGATTTATATGGAAATGTCATTATAAATAGCAGATGAACTGATTAGAATTAGGAATTGATCCAAACAGGGTCAAGTTCACTGCAAGGTTAAATGTCTGAAATATTTTTTCTTCAATAGCCTCCTTGTTTTGAGTCAATTTTAGGGTACAGTGGCAGTGGAGACATCCCCATTGATGCTTTGGCATCGAGTTCTACTTGTTTAGACATGAAACATATTTACACATCAGCTAGATACTGTATATTATATGCTTTGTTAGTAAGCTGCCTTCGATTTGTCCTGACACAGAAATAAATGTAAATGTATAAAACGTCATCATATCGATAACATAGAAACTGTACTTTATCTTGTGTTGCATGATAATGTACTTCCTCTCCTGTGTAGTAATAAGATTGAGAAAGAGAAGCGGGAGCATGCCAAGCAGCATGGGATGATCAGGACAGAGATCAGTGGAGGAGAGATTGCTGAGGAGATGGAAAAAGAGAGACGAGCCTTTCAGCTCCAGATGTGTGAGGTAAGGGATGTGCTTCACCTTTCAGCCAGCTGTGGTAGGCTTTAAGCAGGAGACTGAGGGCTGTTCTTTATTTCAGTATCTCATCAAAGTGAATGAAATCAAAATCAGGAAGGGGGTCGACTTGGTGCAGAACCTCATCAAATATTTTCACGCCCAGTGCAAGTAAGTTCCCATTTTTACAAAAACAAAACAAAGCAAAGCAAAAAAAAAAAGAAAAAAAAGGCATATAGTTCTCTAAAGGTCCATGGTTGAAATGAGCCATTATTTTCAAATACTCTCTCTGTCCAGTTTCTTTCAGGATGGGTTAAAAGTTGTGGAGAATCTTAAACCAACATTGGAAAAACTGTCCACAGATTTAGCGGGAGTGAGTTTGGGATTTTCCAGATTATGTAACATCTTAACATCCTTGTTTTGCATCCTACAGTATTTCTGAATATTTCTTTCTGGAAATAAGGTTAAACAATCACAAGAAGGAGAAAAGAAGCAGCTGATCCAGCTTCGAGATGTTCTAAAGTCATCCTTACAAACTGAACAAAAAGAAGTGAGGTTCTTCATTTTATATTAAAGTTGAAGTTTTTTTTACACCCCTGGTTTATGGGTGAAAAAGAAATATATGTCTTTTTTTTTTGCAGTTTATGTCCAAAACACAATTACATTTTAATTTTAAAGGGTTTTCAAGGCCCAAAACACATGTAATAGTTATTTTTATTAGCAAACTAAAAAGTTTGTATTCATATTGATATACCGTTTGCCTAGTTCATTTATTTGAGGTGTCTAATATCTAGGGCTGTAAGACTCCAGTCCAGTCTTGGAGACACTTTCTAGATTGACTTGCACTTGTCTTGGACTTATTGGCATTTGTACTGAGACGTGTCTCTGTATTAGGCATTAGTCTTGGTCTAAGAGTTTGTAACAAATAATGTTTTTGCATTGACAAAATTTGACAAAAATGAAACCAGCTAGTTGATGTAAAGGCTTGGCGTGTGCAAAGAATTTTGATGGTTTTTGGCCACAGTCTTATATTAGTCTTGCTTTCACTTTGACCACATCAAGACTCCATCTCAGCTACTTCTGGTCTTGGACTTGTCATGGACATGATAGTAGTGGTCATGACTACAGCCACATAAACCTATAACCACATAACCCAATAGTATAAAACAGCCCATGTTGACTGTCTGATTTAGGGGATGGCAAGCTTGCATTCTCAAGTAATCAGACAAGTAAAGAGTTCATGGAGTGATAAAAGTTAGCATAAAATACATAACAGTTAGCAAAAAATTCATGGTTACATTTAGGTATGATACCACGATGAAAATGGTAATATATGCATAAGAAATATAGACACAAAGACATGAACAAATAGTGGAAGAAGAAGAAACTTCGCTTGATGCACTTTCCACAAATCACCTACATAAATATAGGAAAATAAATGATTTGTCTTTTATCAGATGAGGGAAAGAAGGTGAAACAACATTTTGAGAAACCCAATTAAAATGATGCATCTTTGTCAGGACTCTCAGGCGAAACAGAGCACAGGCTACAGTCTCCACCAGCTGCAGGGTAACAAGGCTTACGGGAAAGAGTGCTCTGGGATGCTCTACAAACGCAGTGAAGGGTGAAAAAATACCTTTCTCTACACAATGGCTTTGTTTTTAATGTCTGTAGCGTACAGCACTCCTAACGTAATAATTTATCTTACAATAGAACATTTTTGTTTACTATTTAATATATTTGTAGAATGATATTTAAGATGAACACGTTCTAGATTTACATTTGAAGATATTGGATAAATTAAAATTCACAAAATGCCCTTTGTCTTTCGGATGCTTTCAGGCTGAGGAAGGTGTGGCAGAAACGGAGGTGCGCAGTGAAGAATGGATATTTGACCATTTGGCATGGAACGGTAAGAGAAAAATCCGACCCGACAACA
This sequence comes from Noturus placidus, assembly GCA_022414735.1. NCBI lineage: Eukaryota > Metazoa > Chordata > Actinopteri > Siluriformes > Ictaluridae > Noturus > Noturus placidus. The sequence continues at coordinate 95,569 of JAFFST010047737.1, forward strand.
TGCCCGTTTCCACCGCAACTAAAAACCACTCGACAAGGCTTCTTCAAGTTAACCCACATGGGTTAATGTGTACAGTAGCTTTGAACCCTGATATTGAATCAAACAGGAAGAGCTTGAGCACAAGTACAGAATGCCAGTAACTTGTCAGTAATGTCAGTAACTTATGTTTCAGTGGCAACAGGCTGAGAAGCCAGTCCAAATGTCTCCGTCTCTGAATACAGATTTGATCCCTGGCTCCTCCTAGGGGATCCCCAGACATTCCCAAGCCAACTGTGAAATATACGGTATCTCCAGTCAGTCCTGGGTCTGCCTTTAGGGCTTTGTCTATTGGAATGTGCCTGATAAAGCTCTCAAGTGAGCCGACCATGTGGCATACTTGTAAATTACCCAAATCACCTCATCTGGCAGGGGCTCAAAGACAAAGGGCTTAGTGTTTGGCGCGTCTGCCTCACACCTCCAGCGTTGAAAGTTTGATTCCCGTCGCGGCCCTGTGTGTGCGGAGTTTTCATGTCCTTCAGGGATTTCTTCTGGGTACTCCATGTCCAAAGACATGCATTGTAGGCTGATTGATGTGTCCAAAAGTGTCCATGCTGTATGAATGTGTGTGATAGATTGGCACCTCATCCAGGATGTCCCCCATGCCCCCTGATAAAGGCTCCAGGTTCAATGTGACCTGGTAAGGATAAATGATACAGAAAATGGATGGATGGACCTCATCTGGCTCCTCTTGATTTGGAACAGCAGCGGCTCTACCCCAAGCTGTATGATGTAGACTGACCAGTAAACCTGACCAGTAAAGTTTAAGTCCTGCTTCACCACCACAGTCATGAACAGCAACTGTAACACTGCCGCCTAATCTCACACTGTCTTTTTCCATCTCTCGTGAATGAGATCTCAAGATACTTATACTTATCCAGCACCTCGGAGATGCTCATTTTCAACTCGTTGCAGTGAAACGTACGAGTTGTTATCATTCCTACAGCATTTCGTTTCATCAGGCATTCTTGTGTGGGCATAATTACTGTACCTTCCCAACTGCTAGTATCTACTGTATATTGTATATGCTTCAGTTGATTGCACACTATCCATCTTTTTGCCTTTATAGGCAAACACACCACCAGCCAAACTCAACCTGTTAACATGCCAAGTGAAATGCAACCTAGAGGAAAAGAAGAGCTTTGATCTCATATCCCGTGAGTCACAACCACAACATTAAACATTCACTGTTACTGTCCACAAATGGCATTCGTGTTGGAAAGTTAACTGCCCGTTATATCTCTTCTGTGTTGAAACAGATGACCGTACATATCATTTTCAAACAGAAGATGAAGCAGAATGTCAATTGTGAGTTTCAGTATGTGCAGATGTGTATTTTTACACAGAGAAACCGATGTCTCGTTCTTAGAGACGATACAAATCTGAGCCCTGCGTACTATTTTTGAATCCTTTTTTAGATGGGTGTCTGTGCTGCAGAACAGTAAAGAAGAAGCCCTGAACAATGCCTTTAAAGGGGATCAGGACGAGGGCGAGAACAATATTGTGCAGGAGCTTAGCAAAGCTATCGTGGGTGAAGTGAAGAGGATGAGTGGCAATGATGTGTGCTGTGACTGTGGAGCTCCTAGTAAGTGCTGTATTTCATCCTCCTTTGCTACCGTCGACTTCTTACTCACATTCTGGTCACATGCTGTATAATTAACAGATGCATGTAGGGAAAATGTAAGAAACAACTAATTGAAGGCTTCAAATGATGTCATTTCATTTTTAAACGAACTGTTCATTTTTTTATAGCAGGTATAGCCAATATGTACAAACGTTAGTTCAAAATGGAACTATAATATAGTCTGTGTCACTTTTTGGAACCATTCTGTCATTAGACTTGGTGTGGTTGGTAGGTTTTCAAACAACTCATGTTAATAAATGTCTTTAGGATAGCCACAGATGGTGATCTGCAGGGTCCAAGCACCCTTTTTTTTATATAAAACAACAATGAACAATACATATAGGGTCAGGGGTTCGATTCCCACCGTGGCCCTGTGTGTGTGTGGAGTTTGTATGTTCTCCCTGTGCGTTGGGGGTTTCCTCCGGGTACTCCGGTTTCCTCACCCAGTCCAAAGACATGCATGGTAGGCTGATTGGCATGTCCAAAGTGTCTGTAGTGTATGAATGGGTGTGTGAGTGTGTATGTGATTGTGCCCTGCAATGAGTTGGCACCCTGTCCAGGGTGTACCCCACCTTGTGCCCCATGCTCCCTGGGATAGGCTCCAGGTTCCCCGTGACCCTGAAGAGGATAAAGCGGTATAGAAGATGGATAAATGGATGGATGACCACATTCAATATGTTTTGTCCTTAATGTAGAAATATATTTGCGCTCAACTGTAAAATAAAACAGAAGTTATCCCTGCAGATCCATCATGGCTCTCCACTAATCTGGGGATTCTGATCTGCATCGAATGCTCGGGAATCCATCGGGAAATGGGGGTGCATTACTCCAGAATACAGTCTCTGACTTTAGATGTGCTGGGAACATCAGAACTCTTGGTAAGCCTGGATAACGTTCCAAATTTGGCAATAGGGCCTCACTGAGAAGTGTCTAAGGCTATCAAATCTCTGTGCAGCTGGCGAGGAATGTGGGAAATGCAGGCTTCAATGATATCATGGAGGCAAAACTATCAGGAGAAGAAATACCCAAACCTAACCCCTCTAGTGACATGTGAGTCACAGTTTTCTTTTCTACTTTTGTTGAGTTAATCAGACTGTTCTTGAATAAATGGGGTGTTTAATCTTTGAACAATATACATACAGCTGATTGTTGAATTATTTGCTCAATCCATCAGGCGGAGCCGCAAAGATTTCATCACAGCTAAGTACACAGAGAAGCGCTTTGCTCAGCGCAGACGTACCGATGCGACCGCCAAACTGCGCAGCCTGTATGATGCAGTGAAGAGCCGTGACATCTTCTCCCTGCTGCAGATATATGCTGATGGAGTGGACCTGACCGAGACCTTCCCTATGGCCAATGAACATGTGAGTTAAATAGTAGCAACGTTAGTATTTTTATGACTGTTTGTGATCATGTGGCACGGAGCAGTGCAATTGTAAAAAGGGATCGGGTTCAAATGAACACATTATTAAAATGTGTGACAAGGCTGCAACATTCAGTCAAATCAGCCCCTATCACTTCCTTTAAGAATCGAGTGAGAGTGGTGTTGTAACTTTTCCGTAATTATGTACAGTTAATTAGATTTTGTTCTCATTTTTGTGGTCGGAAAAAAAAATGTTTCCTGTTTTTTGAGCAAGAAATGGAACTGGAGTTCAGCGTTGTGCTTGAAAGACACAACTGTTATTGTATTGCATCGGTGCTAATATCGTCTCTGCAGGCAGTAACGCTCGCACTATTTTTACATGAAGTGGGTGCAAAAAATGCCACTGCACCAGTAATATTCGAATGCCACACCCCCTGTTGTGCTGCACTTGTGCCAGCACAGGCATGTTTATTTATAACCACAAAAAGGTAATTGAGTGACAAAGCAAACAGCAAAATTGGCTCCTCTCCAAGCAAACTTGCAATAAGCTGGTAGTGACAGACAAAATTGCACGTGTGCATGCATGCAAACAGAGACCTTTAGGCCCTAATGCAGAGCAGCTGAATGAGTCTTGGTCACTGACCTCCACGAAATAGGAACAGAAGAAACTCTGGTGTGAATATTTTACCTACTACTCTGTTTTGCTGTGTAGTACAGTATAACCAATATATAATTTCACTCCTAAAATTAGTTTTAGTCATTGTTAATAAGTCTATATTTATCACATATACAGTGCCTTGCGAAAGTATTCGGCCCCCTTGAACTGTTCGACCTTTTGCCACATTTCAGGCCTCAAACATAAAGATATAAAACTGTAATTTTTTGTGAAGAATCAACAACAGGTGGGACACAATCATGAAGTGGAACGAATTTATTGGATATTTCAAACTTTTTCAACAAATAAAAAACTGAAAAATTGGGCGTGCAAAATTATTCAGCCCCCTTAAGTTAATACTTTGTAGCGCCACCTTTT
>JAFFST010047737.1:105216-122467 GCA_022414735.1 Noturus placidus
GGTGGGTGGGGTAAAATTAGCATTCTCTGTGTTAGGCTAGATACTGGTGAAAACAGGTTTCCTTGAATTTATATATATATATATATATATATAGTATATATATTATATATATATATATATATATATATATATAGTATGCAAGATGTAGAATAAGACGTAAGATAGATATGAACTGACACATGTCCTTATGTGTGAGATATTTTGAAGGCTGTTTGAAGATATGTATGAACTGGCATTGATGGCAAAGTGTTAAAACATTGTGGATATGCTTGAGGAGACTCAAAGTAGAAGAATGTCAAAAGTAAGTAAAAAAAATCATTCTCAACATCTAAGTGTGTGTGTGTGTGTGTGTGTGTGTGTGTGTGTGTGTTGTAGAAAAAAAAACAGAAGCGGGTGAAAGCTATCTACAAGTGTACAGCTGATAAACCAGATGAGCTGACTTTCAAGGAAGGAGAACTGATCATAGTAGATGGAGAGGAAGACAAGGAGTGGTGGGTCAGTGTATACACACACACACACACACACACAGTTTATATGAAGTGTTGGATGGAGTTAAACATTAGCTATCAAGCAACACGGATACATCAGAAGCAAGACACAAACCCACGTATTCACCAGTGTTTTACCCGAGTCTCCTCTAACGGTGTGTTGTATCTTTCAGGTGGGGCACATTGAGGGGGATCCTACCAGAAGAGGAGCTTTCCCTGTTTCATTTGTGCACATCATTACTGACTGATATTAGCAGAGATCTGAGATGGACATTGAAACTGCCGCTGCAGTGTATGGGATCGTATCTCACTCTCTGCCACATGTTGAGGTTTAATAGAATACATATGGGAATTCATCACTTAAGCTTCCTTTATGTCAGCCATCTCAATCCAGTGATTCAATGCCTTGAGCCCGGATTCATTTGTATGCTGGATACCTTTGGTGTGAGGCCAAATATCTGCTGGACTTGTATTCTTGTGTTTAAAGAGTATTTTGTATGTTTTTGGAGTTTGGTTGTAGAGCAACCTTTCATCTCATGTAACACTTCCCTAAGCTCTGTTACTGCACAAAGTCATTAAATATTTCATGTTGTTTTCACAGTGGTGCTTTTTTTTCTGAAATTATATTTTGTAACAAATAAGGTGATGTACAGCTCTGTGAAAAAGTGTTTATGATTTCTTCAGTTTTTATTTATTTTTTATTGAAGCAAAAAAAGTTCTCAACACCTATAACCCATGTGAAAAAATAATTGCCCCCTTAAACTTAAAATCTGGATGTGCCACCTTTAGCAGCAATAACTGCAACCAAACGCTTCTGATAACTGGAGATCAGTCTTTCACATTCTTCTAGGACTAGGACTTACTCCTATGCTTTGGATCATTGTCTTGCTGCATAATCCAGTTGCGCTTGAGGTTCAATTTACAGACTGAAGACCATTCTCCTTTAGGGTTTTCTGGTAGAGAGCAAAGTTCATGTTTCTGTCAATTATTGCAAGTTGCCCAGAAGCAGCAAAAGCATCCCCACACCATCACACCTCCTCCACCATGCCTGACCATAGCTAGGATGTTCTTTTTGTGGAATTCTGTGGATAATTTTTTACTTCACAAAAACTTGCAATTTTAAAAGGGGTGTGTAGACTTTTTATATCCACTGTAGGTCTATAATGCTGTATTAGTGAAGGTAACAGGCTCTACTGTTACATACATTATAGCACGTCAAAATAGCAGTTACAAAAATTTGATAGTGTTTTTGACTATTGTTAATTTTGTGAAAAGATGACACTTCTCATTGTCAGAGCACCGATATCTTCTTATCTGAGGTGGACACTGAAACTGCATCTCACCCACTGCCACAAGAAAGGCATTTAAAAATATTTTGATAAATGAACTTCCTTTTATTGACAGTCATTCCATGTCAGTGATTTAATTCATCAAGCACAGATCACTTAGTACTTGAGGTAACATTAGACACCCTACGAGGCCAAATATCACCTAGACCTTTATTGCTTTTAAATAGCATTATGTTTGAGTTTGTTTTCGATGTGACTGTAGGTGTATATCTCAGTTAGCGCTCTCATCTCATGTGACTCAACTTTTTCCTAAGCCCCGTTACTGCACAAAGTCATTAAATATTTCACATTGTTGATTCATTTTTTATTTTTTTTTAATTTTCTGAATTTAAACATAAAACACAACAAAACAAAATACATGATCATGTTTTCTTGGGAAAGACTGTGAATAATGAATTTGTAATGCTTGAAATTTCATTTTGAACAATTTCTTATATGCATATAAAAATAAAGCTTATAAATCTGTGATCCTATCAACATATTTCACATTTTACAGCAGCAGGTCCCCAAATAAACCATCCTGGAGATTAACAGCACTCTGACTATCAGCGATTTGGTGCAGTCCTTCGACACAGTTTCAGCTGTTCCATAGACAAGCTTTTGTTACCTGAACCTTATGCGCTCCGGACTGCGGAAGAAATGATAGGAAGATCTGCAGGGAAACAGGAGGACATCAATCATGACTTATCTCTCCACTTTAGGTGCAGCACACCTAAATAAGCACAATCATGATACTAGTATAACCTGTGAGGAGTGGTGTCGTCTCTATCCTGCTCTCCTCCAGCGTAAGGAAACGGCCGTTTTTAAGCTGCTCCGACTGTGTGATTGTGTCCGACCCGTTCGTTTCACACGTCAGCACGTGGATGGGACCTCTGGAGCCCTTCAGGTGGATCTTAATACAGTCCTGGTACAGGTGATACAGATGAAGATACATGTCGTCAGTACCTGCCTTAACCATAATCCATTTCATAAGATATAAAATAGATGAAGCCTTAAACCTAGATGAAGTCTTATAAGCACGATCACCTCAGAAGATCTAGTTACATTTATATGATCCAAATATAAGAAAGTTTAAATAAATGCAGGCCAATCTAGCCAAAAACCCATTACGGGGTTCAAAAGCTTGTTTTAATATCATGTAAAGCACGGATGTGGCCCATGGACAGATGCTAACTGACTGTTTTAACACAGTTAGCTTAAAGGCAAGACCCTTTTTTTCCAGAATACATCTGAAAATTAATCTACTGAATGATATTTAGTCATGGCAACGTTAACAGTTAGAAGGGGCAGTTTCAAAAGAGCTGAAACTACTACCTTTCGTAAATTCTTTAACTAAAGTGGATTTGCACCCAAGTATTATAAATTAAAATTTTATTTATTACTGTTAGGTTGCCCAAGTATTTTAGTCCATGAAATGGGTGGTTCATATTAAATTATATATTGACTTCAGAATCTATGGATAAAACATAACGCAAAGTCTCAGTTGTTTCAGTTCATCTACGCCTGCCGTGTTCAGAACTCTAAAGAACTTTCCGTTTCTCTTAAGATGCTACCTCAGTGGGTGTAGGAACCTCCAGCTTGGTCTCCTCAGGAGCTTTGATGGTGATCACGGTCTGATCCTGGAAGGCTGCGATCCGACAGACGTCTTCATACGTCACGTAAGCTGAGGTGAAACTGCAGTTAAGGTCGATATGTGGGAAATCTGATACGATAAGAATGCTTCGCAGTTCCTTTTGAGAGAAGTGATACACATTTATTTCTAGCTCACTGTAGCTCTGAGACAAAGGAAGCGGATTGTTACGCTGCAATTCGCTTCATTCCACACACCACCAATAGGCCCTGCAAATACGCAGGTTCGGACTCGCTGTAAAGACCAAAGAACAATACTCATGATGTAGAGAGATGTGCCCATCATGATAATGTGAAATTGGAAACAAAATAAGAAAGAAACCTCAACATCATCAAACTGCTTGGATTTAGTCTTGCTGTTTCTTTTCTTGCTCACAACATTAAGCTCGATGCAGTTTGAATTGAAAGTGTACTGGTATATATTAACACGCACAATCGAATATCTAAATCGTTTCCATGATAACGATAACCCCCAGGGACTACGTATAAATAACACGTTTAACAAAGAAAACATAATCTAGTGATATTTTTCAACGTTTATTTAACATCTACAGAAAGCGTTCCTCATGTTGTTTATGCCACAATAAGCTACATTTCTATCTTGAAGAAAACGTGAGAAAATGACCGTTTAGAATGGTCACAACACCAGTATAACACGACTAATACTGACGTCTCGATCTTGTGGACGTGACACATTATTAAGCAGAACTACGAACGGCTGAAAAAATATGACGTGTCTGTAATCGGTCACAAATCGCCGTGGTATGAGGAAGAAAACACGTCGACATGTGCTGTGATTGGAAAAGATTCAAATGGGGGTGGTAAGAGTGAGTCCAGATTTGCTTCACGTCATGCTGACATTGATCATTTTCCTAGAACAGCATGCGGCATCGTGTTATAGCCCTTAGTTATGGTTTATTCAGTGACACTAATGTAAAGTATTGATATTAACGGAATAATAAATTTTAACGTAAACAGCAGACGTGACGCTATGTTCTTATAGCTACAGTAGCTAGCTAACTGCTGTGCTGATCACTCAGGTCCCCTTAACTGTTCAGAAAGATCTCATTTGTCTTAAATTCGAATGAGGTCAAAGAGACGCCTAGATAGATCAATGCTGTTCTGTTGGACTTGATGTAATAATGAAGACTCCTGCTGCTCTACAGGCATGTGAGGATATTTAGCATTTTCTGTGAGGTCTGTTAGGGCAAACAGCTGCTGGGCACAGTCTTTAATTAACCAGTCCAGAGACTCCTCCATTGTCTTTAGGTTTAGCAGATCACTCTTCATCTTGTCCTTCCACTGGCCTTTAAAACAGCTAATTGGTGATGGACCCCTGTGACATAAAAGAAACAAAAAAAAAATAAATAAAAAAATCAAACGCCACATTCTTATTAGATGACGGGAAGTAACAACCTTTTGCTCTGGACTATTGCACTGCTTCTGCATCCGAGAAGTAAATTAAGTCAGGAGCTTTTTTTTTTGTCCCTCACTATCAGTATTGCTGAGTACTAAAATCCTGCGGATTTTGATGTAAAACTGAAAAAACGATCATGCGGTTCCTCCCAAAAGCCGGGAAGCGTGCGCAAATGTGGATTACGTGACACCTCAGCCTGTACTTACACCCACTGAATCTTGCTTTTTGACTTCTTTGCAATGAGCTTAATACCGTCGAGTACGTTGGTGATGTCATACACCCGCCTCTTGCGGGTGCCTAGTTTTTCCGTGGCCTCGTTGAGGTCGAGAATTCCTTCTGGAGCTGCGTGGAGCAGATCCATGAAACGCCTGGCGAGCCGTCCAAGCGTTACTTCAGAGCGAGGAGTGGTGTCTGGGAAACAGAATAAACACTGAACATATGTTCACCTAGATCATGGCACATTATGTCTAACGATTAAACAAATCACTAGGAAGTACCTAAGTGCAGAATTAGCAGTCAGGTTAAAATTATTTTTTATCTGCTATGGTTTAACGCTACGGTGCGCTACAATGTCACAATTGCTCAAAAAGAGTAGATACTTAAATCGATTTCTCAAGTGCTTTAAGTAAAAACATTTGTTTAAAAAAAAAAATCTCAATTTCATACCATTTTTTGCACGAACACGTTTCTTTCCAGTTACATTTTTAAGATTCTCTTGGCTGGGGGGAAAAAAAGGAAAATAGATTTTGTAAACAATACTATATAGAAAAGATTCTTATTTCCCAAAACAGTGTCCTTACTGAGAGAGTCTGATGTGCCTTTTGTTCACAACTAGATCATAACTCACAGTCTTTCCAGCCACTCCTTCTCAGCTTCCTCATCTATGTTCAGTGGCTCTTCCTCTGTATAATCAGAGTCTTCACATTCGTCATCCACATCATCTTCGTCATCATCATCATCATCATCATCATCGTCGTCATAATCATCATCGTCCTGCTCATCCTCCACATCATCATCTGCTGGAATTTCAGTCTACAGGTAATAGAGCGTTAAAAAGAAAGGATATTTATTTGATTTATGAGACCATTTTCCCACCGATCAACACACTACATTGATGTGATACAACAATGGCGTCCTCAAAGTGGGCTCTAGGCATCTCGCGGGATGGTGACGTCATGTATGTCAAGGTGCCTTCTGCAAATTTTATAAATAGATGATACCATGGTAATTATGATCAAGTATTATTAAAGTTATTATGGTTTTTATTAATTTATTGTAAAAGTGCTGTGAAATGGTTTTAAAAGCGTTCATGGCCTCGATACATTACATATTCATATGTCAGTTACGTCATAGAGGGGTCTACTGAAGTAGAGGCTCGTGACCATAGATTTAGGAAAAAAAAAAGACTACATTAATAACGACATAGCCTCAAACAAAATGAAGTCGAGAGACAATCACACTTGACTTAGGCCAGTGGTTTTCAAAGTGGGGGCCGCCAGGGGGTGCCTCAACAGTTTGGTGTGCCCATCCCTCCCGCTAGAATGTTCTCTCTCTCATTCTCAGACAACCACACACACACACACACTCAATTCCTAATGTAATGTAAAGATGTAATTATTAAGAAAAAAGGGGGATATATTCAGAAGTCTGTATTTTTAATATGTTTTAAAGACATCTTGCAAAAGGGGGGCCTCGCTCAAATGTTAATGCCATTTGTGGGACCTTGCCCTGGAAAAGTTTGGGTCCCCTGACTTAGGCTACGAGGGAATGTTTAGAGTAACCCCATAGTCAATAGTAGCTGAGTCGACAACGTACAGTTCAGCATACCGTACCATCTGCATGGAAGACAAGGACACTGATTCTCACGCATTTCTGATGCACAGACATTATAAACTCTATAATCCCTCTTTCTCTCTGCCAACCTATACAATATAAATGACTATAGAAATGGTTCCGTATGTCAAAGACACACTATCTGCGCTTAAACACTGCTTTTCTTTGCAGAAACTTACTCAATTAAATTCTGATTCTGTTTACTTCATTTTGTTTGAGGCCGTGTCACTACTAATGTCCTTCCAGTCTGTTTACTGACACTTTTTCCTTTTATTATTACTACTCTTTTTGAGGTTGCACATATATTTTTATTTAATATTCAGTGTGGGTTGGTTTTTTTTTTTTGTAGATCTGCAATTTTGCTTTTAGTTGTATTGGTATTCTATATGCTGCTGAACAATTTCCTTTGTGGGATCAATAAAGTATATCCATCCATCTATCTATCTATCTATTATTTGTAAGAAAACAAGGTGTAGGTAGGCACCCCTGTCATTAATACCCATGTTCTTTGCTCCTCCATTGTAAACATTCAGTGAGTGAGCATGGTGCAGTGTGATTGCTGCCCCAGTGGGCCTCTATTTGCTGTTGCTGCAGTTCCCACTTTTGACCACTAGGTGCAATAACAACTATGTCTCGGTCCTCATGTCCTGCACATGTTCGTGTTTTCTCTGCTCGAACACACCCACTTCATCTCAGGGAAGGCTGTTAAGTATCTAATTAGTTGAATGGGGTGTTTGGAGCAGGAAACGCACTAACATGTGCAGGACAGTAGGTACTACATGACCAGGAACCAAATCAGTGGAAAATCAGCAGGCACCGGTGTGTTTTTTCATCCTTTCTTACACTAGACAGGGTTTGAGACTCCCACGATTTAAGAAATCAAAGCAAAGGTCCTAACCACCACTTCAATCTGGTCTGTAAGCTCATCACTGGGCTCCACCGATGAGATCCAGCCGCCCGAGCCGAGTATTCCTCCCTCAAGAGGGGGCATGATGGGGATGGCGTCCGGGCTGATGCCGCTCGGGGTGATGTGCTCGGGGAGAAAGTGATCCTCGCAGATCTCGTGATCGGTGGAGAAGCGTGCCGACTCCCGCAGCGCGGCCATCCACACTCTAACGCGGCCCTGATCCGCGGGGAAGCTGAAGAAGCGCTTCCGGGGCCTGTTGCGCATTTCCCACGATTTCAGGTCGCTTTGGTTCTGGCATCCCCGCACCACACACTTCACCATGTTAACCCCGAAAACTCAACACAACTCTTCTTTCTACATCGGTTAATGTCCGTGTTTGTTTACACACGCTCGGTTGAGAAACGCGCACTTCTATACGAGCGGAAGTGTTTTCCACCGGCACGTGACTCAAAATTAACCAATGAGAAGCTCAAACGGTGAATCGCGTCTTCTTCTACGTACTCGTCTTTGTTATTTAAACGGACTGCTGCCACCTTGTGGACCGCAGAGCAACACGCAAGCTGCTTTGACTGTTGTTAATCCACAGTGCTTCATTCTGAACGGTGTGGTCTTCTTAAAGTATATATATACCCGGTGTGACTTGAAGCTAGCTAGCTAGCCTTCATAAGGTACACTCACCTTCCACTGCCAATCATGTGGCATCAGCACAATGCATAAAAACATGCAGATACAGGCCAAGAGCTTCAGTTAATATTCACATCAAACATCAGAATGAGGGAAAAGTGGCATGGTTGTTGGTGCCAGATGGGCTGGTTTGATTATTTCGGAAACTGCTGATCTCCTGGGATTTTCACACCACACAACGGTCACAACAGTCTCTGGAGGTTACTCGGAATGGTGCAAAAAAAACAAAAACACCCTGTGTGCGGCAGGTCTGCAGGATGAAACACCATGTTGTTGAGAGAGACCGGAGGAGAATGACAAGACTGGTCTGAGCTGACATGAAGTCTATAGTAATTCAAACAATCACTCTTTACAACTGTAGTGAGCAGAAAAGCACCTCAGCATGCACAAAACATCTAACCTTGAGGTGGATGGGCTATAACAGCAGAAGACCACATTGGGTTCAACTCCTTTAAGCCAAGAACAGGAATCTGAGGCTTTGCACAGGCACAGACTAACCCACACTGGACAGTTAAAGACTGGAAAAAGATTATAATTTTTCTCTCTAATCTAATCTTCAACTAATTCTAATCTTCAACTGTCCAGTTACAGACACATCGCCATCACACCCATATGTGCCTGTTGAACATCCAGTTTCAGATTTAATCTCCCTTTGCTTTTACAATATATTTATATATTATATTATATTTATTCATTTAGCAGATGCTTTTATCCAAAGCGACTTACAAATGAGAGCACACTCACACACCAATGGTAGCAGAGCTTGCAGAGCATCGGGGGCAACTTAGGGTTCAGTGTCTTGCCCAAGGACACTTCGGCATGGGATCACCCGTGCCGGGATTCGAACCACAGACCCTACGATTAGTGGATTAGTGGACAAACCGCTCTACCGACTGAGCCACATCCGCCCTATATAATAACCGAATAACCGTCAACTCTTCTTTCCACTAGATTTTGGAGTGTGGATGTGGGGATTCGTGTTCATTCAGCCACAGGAGCATTAGTGAGATCAGGCACTGATGTTGGGTGAGGAAGCCTGGGGTGCAGTCAGTGTTCCAGTTCATCCCAAAGGTCAGGGTTCTGTGCAGGACAGACAAGTTATTCCAGTCCAACTTTGGCAAACCTTCATTGAGCTCTCTTTGTGCACAGAGGCATCGTCGTGCTGGAACAAGTTTGGACCTCTTAATTCTAGTAAAGGGAAATTGTAATACTACAGCATACAAAGACATCCTATACAATAGTATGCTTCCAACTTTGTGGCAACAGTTTGGGGAAGGAACACAAATGGGTGTGATTGTCAGTTGTTCATAAACTTTTGGCCATCTACACTCAAAATAATTCAATAGGAACACCATATTAATACTGTGTAGGGCTTTCATTTGCTCTCCAAACAGCCTGGATTCTTCATGGCATGGATTCCACAAGATGTTAGAAACATTCCTTTCAGATTCTGATCCATGTTGACCTGAATGCGTCACACAGTTCCTGCAGATTTTCTCAGGTGCACTTTTATGCCATTCTACCACATCTAAAAGAGACGGATTGGATTCAGATCCTTAGCCTCGGAAGGCCACTGAAGAACACTGAACTCATTGCCATGTTCGTGAAACCAGTTTGAGACGAATTTTGCTTTGTTACATGGTGGATTATCATGCTGAAAATATCCATTAGAGAAAGGGTAAATTGTGGCAACGAATGGATGTACATGGTCAGCAACAATACTCAAATAGGCTGAGGCATTCAGGCAATGATTGATTGGTATTAACAGGTCCATAGTGTGCCAAAAAAAAAAACCCATTCCCTACACCATTACACCTCCTCCACCAGCCTGGATTGTACATCAGGCAGATTGGGTCCATGGATTCATGCTGTTGGTGTCAAATTCTGACCCTACCATCATCTGTGCGCATCAGCAGAACTTGAAATTCATCAGACCAGGCTACGTTTCTCCAGTCTTCATCCTGTGCTCACTGCAGCCTCAGCCTTCTTTTCTTGGATGACAGGAGTGGAACCTGATGTGGTCTTCCGCTGTTGTAGTCCATCCGTTGTAGTCCATTCTTAGATGCTTTTCTGCTCACCGCACTGCTTATCTGAGCCTTTCTGTCATCTCGAACCAGCCTGCCCATTCTCCCTTGTCCTCTCTCATCAACAAGGCGATTCTCCCATTCAGAAACTGATTAGATAATTGCATGAACGAACAGGTGTATATGTGTTCCTAATAAAGTGTCCGTTGAGTGTAATTTTTGGCCATGGATAATTATTTTATTTTTACATTATGATCATTATTAATGTTTTTTTGTAAATCGACCTGGGTAGTATTCCACATTTGTTTATGTTCCTTTTAGCAACTGTTTTGTATCAGCCACTGTATGTTGCAGTGCACTCAGTGGACAGTAGGTGGCATTAGTGAGACCGAACAGCAGCAGCAGCGGCCGTGATAGAGGGGATGGAGGAGGAGATGGAGGAGGAGGAGGAGGGACAACGACTCAGAGTGGGTTTGTGTGCCGTTTCCGTCTATAGCAGAAGCACAGCAGGCTGAATCCGCTCGGAATCATGGCAACCGACACCATATCAGCTTGTACTGGATCCAACCTGCTGCAGCCGATAAGCGAGATCATCAACCTGCCGTTAGACCAGGTAACCTCCTTCACACCGCGCTTTCTGATCCTGATGTTTAGGAGATGAAACATTCCGATCCCAAACCGTATCCGCGATTCACTGCCAGAACATCTCGCTTTCAATCCATACAGCGCGTTTCATTTCTTCTCGATTGGATTGTTTACGCCGTGTGTGTTCTCCTCGCGGAGGAGCTTCAAAATGGACCGATCTGTCCAATGTGTGCGACTTGCATGGCCCAGAGATGCCATGTTTCACTACAGAGGCTCGATCCTGCAGGCTCACAGTACTGATTTAGTGACGTGCTGTTTTCTCAAAATGTCAGCCTTGTTGCATTTGATCACGCATCATCATCTTCATCATCATCATCATCCTCCACATCATCTTCATCTTCTTCATCATCATGATTTCAGGCCCTGGAATTCTCCTGGAGTGAAGTGTGGCTCAGATCATTTACAGGAGACTGCAGATGTTCAATGATGATCAGGATTGCGCTACAATGTTGCCTGATATTCACTGAAAGACGATTGGAGAGCTCATTCCTTTGAATTCCATGAATACATTATGGCGAGCTAGGGGTGCTAAGATTAGAGATTTTCATGGTATGCTAACCCAGTCTAGTGTGTGTGTGTGTGCTCGTGCGTGTGATTTTAGCCTGTGATGGGTTGGCCCGTCCAGGGTGTCTGCTTCCTTGTGGTCCCAGTTCCCTGGGACAGGGTCTACGCTCCCCTCTAATATATCACAGTTTCACGATATGGCATTATTAATCGACTATTTAAAAACACACATGCCAGTGATGGTTGTGTAAAAGTCCTAAACCGAACAAACAACCCTAACCTTAAGTCTTAGGTCGAACCTTACACCTAGAATCTTAACCTTAAACCCAACCCTAAACCTACGCTTAACTCTAGAATTTTAACCTTCGAGCTAACACCTAGTCCTAACCCTAGCTTTAGAACCTAAACGTAATTCTAAACCTGTGTGTGTGTGTGTTTGTGTGTGTGTGTGTTTGTGTGTGTGTGTGTGTGTATATACACTTTTATTGGACTGCAATTAATGATTATTTTTTAATCGATTAATTGGTCAACAAATTTTTTTCAATTAATCGGATGGTGCCCTTGTCTGACTCACCCACCCACGAGAACTTTAGTACTTTACAACGGTGTAACCTGGCCTGGGCATTCAGGGCTGTAGCTCTGAAGAGTTTGATTTTAAATCTTTAATCAGGTAACACTTCATGATTACGTGCCATTACCTGGTATCTTTGGTGATAGTGGGTGCTGCTCTGAGGACGAGAGATAGCGATGTAGAGGGCCGGGACTGTTAATGCTTATCTGTGGGGGGGCAGGGGGAAGGGCACCAACCGGAATCTTTCCTAGGGCACCAAAAATGCCAGAAACGTCCCTTCCCATTATAATAAACAACAGAATTTACACTATAAGCACTCAAATGCAAAACATAATGACAATAAACTGGAACTAGACCGGTACATTTCCTGAAGAAAATGTGAGTGGTGCTTGACGTGGTGAAAGCCGGATGGGGTGCAAATACTTTCGACAGATAGGGCGCCAGCACTGTTAGAGATGGCCAGACAGGGTGCCAATACTTCTGAAAGCTGAACAGATCGAGTGCCAATACATTTTAGAGCCGAATGTGTACGGAGGCAATACTTTTAGAGCTTTCTGTTTAGAGGGCCAAAACTTTCGAAACTCAATGCAAGTCTATGGGAAATTTTGGAATTAAACAAAATATTTTAAGCAACTCGCACCAGTTTCCCCAAACACCTGGAACAGTGGATTTTTTTGGATATAAAGATGTTTGTGCTCGTGCATCACTGTCGTGCTTCCCTGCTACACAAGCTCTGCTTTATTAAGTATACAGGTTACAGTTTTGTCTGGCGTTCAATATAAAATGCACTCCTCCATACTGCCTTACGCCTCCGTCTGATGGTGTCAGAGGTCATTTTGGGAATAAAAGGTAACGCTGACATAAACAGTAAACAAGAAATGTATTGTTGTTGACTCTGGGTATTGTGCTAAAGCTAGCTTTCGTGCGTTTGACGTCATGCGCCATTGACTGGGAAACAGCTTATATTTCCAGTTAGTTAAAAAACCCCCCAGCAGTGTTCCATTTGAGAAGATATCACCATTCTAAAATTCATACAGTAGACTATATAGTACACAGTGCATAGTGTAAGTGTATAGGAAGAGAAGTAACGCAGTGAGTAAACGTTCCCTGTGCCGCGTGCAGACCAACTAATCCATAATGAGATTGGTTGACAATGATGTTCATAATCGATTATTATCGATTTTATTGATTAGTTGTTGCAGCTCTAACATCTAGCTGGCTAGATATATAAACCAAACACTAACAAAATGATCGAAGCCCAACTTTTCCATAACATGTCTTACATTGTCAGTATTTATCATGTTGTCATTAAAGCCTGAAGGAGAGCGTGGCTGTGAGGAAGGGTGGTGCTCAAGAATTGTGTATTTTTTAATAATAATGTTACAAACATGCTAGGAGAGGCAGCAGCGGTAGCAATGTAACGTACAGCCTAAGGGTTACAGAGCAGTCCAGTGATTTAGGGTGAGACCAGAGTCACTGATTGTAAGACTTCTAGCTGGTCCAAAAAGGATGTGACCCACTGAGGTAAGGAACTTGGTTGGGCAAAAAAAAAAAAAAAGAGTATGGGGCGGCTGTGGCTCAGTCGGTAGAGCGGGTTGTCCACTAATCCACTAATCGTAGGGTTGGTGGTTCGAATCCCGGCCCGGGTGATCCCATGCCGAAGTGTCCTTGGGCAAGACACTGAACCCTAAGTTGCCCCCGATGGCAAGCTAGCACCTTGCATGGAAGCTCTGCTACCATTGGTGTGTGAGTGTGCTCTCATTTGTAAGTCGCTTTGGATAAAAGCGTCTGCTAAATGATTAAATGTAAATGTAAATGGTAACCCGTGTGATTATGTGAAACTAACACCGTAACCACACTGTAGACAGCTACTCCACAACAGACAAGGCCACACATTTTATGCTAATGAATATATTTAATCTGATTGAATCTAATGTTTGATATTAGGTTTGGGAAATTCTATGCAAATGACAGCATTATACGGTATAAAAGTACCTCTAAGTCTTTTGTTTAGGTCTATATTTAATTCCTCACATTGAATTTATTAGGAAATCAGATAGACGACACAGCATGCTATGTTGCACAAGATACCTTAATGCCATGAAGCTGAGATTGAGTTGAGTTGGGCTAAAGCGGATTCTGTATTCATTCATCTTCTGGAAGTATTTATCCCGGACCTGAGTTTTTCATGGGAGCACTGTGCACGAGGCTGTAATACACACTCGATGGAATGACGATCGCATGGCACCATGTACACTCACATTCACACGCACATTCACACCTAATGACAATTTAGAGATATTAATCCACCCAATGGCATATTTCGGGGAGGTGGGAGGAAACCAAGGAACCCAGAGTAAACTCACACAGAAGGGGCAGAACATATGAAAATCAGCAGAGAGTAACCTGAGCTCAGCATCGAACCGGGAACCTTGGAGATGTGAGCAGGCAACATGTCCTCCCTTATTTAATTTTTCATAGAGTCTTAATTCTTATTGCAGTTTTCCAAACACCGTATTCTGGACATGTCATTCAGTACGTTTACATGGGCAACAATAATCCGATATGAACCCAATTAAGACGATACTCTGATTAAGAAACTAGCATGTAAACAGAGATTATTGATGACCTTAATCTGATTAAAGTCATACTCGAAGTAAACACAAATCGGATTAAGATGTGTGGAGTATTCCTGTTTTAGTCGCATTATCGACGTGTATTACAGACATGTAAACACCTTAATCACATTATTAACGTCGTGTGAGAGTTTTCACCGCATTGTGCGACAGGACACATGTACACACACGGCAGCGCTCAATCGTTTTACAGCAAACAAGAGAGCACGGCTGCATCCCAAACCGCGTACTTACCTCCTATATAGTAGGAGAAATACGTGTATCTCGGCTACTATATAGACGGTGAGTATGCGATTTGAGACACAGCCCACGGCTTCAAGCAGTCGTCTATTTCCACGTACAGCACGACAAATAATTATACGCACTTGAAGCGTTCGTAAAATTAAAAATAAAAACACCCAAAACTGTATACGGTACCATAACGAAGACCAACTGTATGTCGATACGTGAAATTCTGGAGGGACGTCGGACGGTGTGGTGCGGTGACGTAATGACATGTCACGTTAATCCATCTATGTTCTATAACATGTAAAACCTGAACATGAAAGGAGTATTCTAAAAGCGACTCATGTAAACACCTTAATCAGAATATAGTCTTATTCAGAATAAGGTCAGTAATCAGATTACTGCTGTCCATGTAAACATAGTCGCTAACAACTGGTATCGACATATTCATTAAAAAATGTATTTATAAATCTGTACAATCATCTCCAATAATATTTGATAATATAAACTGATAATAGCAGTTTCTTTGCAATTTGTAGCAAAGAATTACACCTCTGGTGTTACATTTTATACTACTGTTACTGAGTTTGTGGTGAATACCTCAGTCACGGACAAGTGTCGATGTCTTATGAAAGCTGGAAATATGCCTTTGTAATGATGCGAGAAATTATCTGATGGAGTTGTCACTAAATTAGTTTCGGTCTGGGGGAAGGGCTGTGCTGAAGTCACCAGGCAGACTATAATGTGATCAGCAGGTCTTCATCTTACAGTCATCTCTGGCTCTCTTGCTCACTCTCATAGACATTGTACTCTTGTTACAGTGTTGTGTCTGGACGCCAAAGTGTCCAGCGATGCCTTTTTTTTGCTTTTTCACACTTGTCGGTGACTGGGTCAACCATTTGATACACTTTTGTCCACTTAGCTGGTCACGAGCTTTTGAATCTTGAAGGTTGGGTATCTGAACGATGTGTTCCACACACCAGTTTCCAAATAGGAAAACTTTTTAAATGCTGTGTCACAGGTCTCTTTTATGAGAAAGATTTAACCAGACTGAAAAAAACTATTTCCCACCATGATGTCTTTAAAATGTCTGCATGAGCGAGAGTTCTTCGAGTGTTTCGTTTGAATATCGTGTTGTGGTGAGTGAATGTGGTTGGCCGTTTGCGATGTCTTTCATATGCCTCTTCCAGTCGATGTGGGTGGTTCTTGGCAATGTTTACCGGTGAAGAGCACCAGGCTGTCTGTTGAAAGCCCTATTGAAAGCTGAGTGGGTAGAGGGGATTCTACTCCTTTACACCTTTCACAACCGATTCCAGTTTCTTTTAGAGATCTCTTTTAGAGATTTCTGGCATACATTTTGCTTACACACTTACTTTTTTAGAATATTCTAATGAGTATGCAAATGCTTCCTGTCTCACAAGCATGATCAGACATAAGCGGTAGCAAAATTCGATGCAGTTAGACCCTTTTATGTTTTGTTTGTTTTTTTTTAGGCTGCTTTCAACAAGGGGATTAATGTATTGTGTTTGTCCAAGTAGCCTGCAGTCTACTCTTAGTGCAGACTGACATAAAATATCAGGCTGTGTGTAATGAAATGGTGTGCGTATATATATGTTGAGTGTATGGAGTCCGTGTAATCTAGAGCGCGAATTCTAAGAAGGAACTGAAAATATCATTAAGTTGTGTATAACAGAGGGATGTACACATTTTTTAAGGTGGTGTAATATAATATAATATAATATAATATATAAGTGGAGAATTGTATAGTATTGTATATATGGCTTAACCAAAAGGTCACTGTAGGCCCATCACGATAATTTACTTTATCGACTTATCATATGATATATATATATATATATATATATATATATATATAACACATGAGTTGGTAGAGCGGGTTGTCCACTAATCGTAGGGCTGGCGGTTCGATTCCCGGCCCATGTGACTCCATGAATGCCTTGCATGGCAGCTCTGCTACCATTGGTGTGTGAGTGTGTGTGTGTGTGTGTGTGAGTGGGTGAATGAGACACAGTGTGAAGCACTTTGGATAAAAGCGCTATATAAGTGTGCCGTTTACCATTGACCGTTTATATGCGTGTTTGTTTACTCAAGAATGTTTTTATTCAGTCATTCGTGTGAATTCTGTCCTCTCGTCTCAGCTCTAGGGCTGTCGAATTTAAATTCACGCTTCGTCGAATTTATATAACATGTACAGTGGTGTGAAAAAGTGTTTGCCCCTTCCTCATTTCCTGTTCCTTTGCATGTTTGTCACACTTAAGTGTTTCGGAACATCAAACCAATTTAAACAATAGTCAAGGACAACACAAGTAAACACAAAA